>VXAC01003207.1:657093-699043 GCA_013399225.1 Rhipidura dahli | reverse complement strand
TATATATAATATATATATTTTATATAATATACATATATATAAAATCTATTTATAAGTAGCATGGTGAAGCTTTGTAGTGTGAGTTTAGTTTAGTAGGCATGAAAATACTAATGGCATTCTGGAGAATACATATTCCAGAATCTCTCAAATGGTAGTAGCTACAGATACATGTGTTCCAGCAAGAAGGAAAATAAAATGGAAAAGCCAATGACAACAACAAAAACTGTGCTGAAAGTGCAGAAACTGTGCAAATCAGGCTTTACTTATCAGTCTTCAGTTGCTTTACCTGAGTGTTCAGCTGGATTTAAAAAATCTTAGCTCAAGCTATGACCCTGGCCAGTCATCCTGAAATTACGAGATTTCCCGCACTCATTAGCCCAAGTTCATCTTGGAGTCAAACTCATTGATGAAAAAAAGGTGATATTTTCAGACGAGATGTTGACATGCTTATTTTACATTGTAGTTATGCAATAACATTTAAAGAAAATGTAATGTTTTAGTTTCATGACTCTTACTAACATGAAGAAATATCTGAGCTATGAGAAGACAAGTATGGAGGCTGAGGAGGAGTGAGTATTTGAAGGTACAGATTTCCAAACGCCATAAAAAGGCATTAATTAGTCAGGTAATTTATAATAATAAGTCATTGCCATTTTCTCTCTCATCTCTGAGAGGTTCCATGTAGGTTTCTAGTGTGTTTCAAGCAGACAGTTTATGAGGAAGCGGGAAGTGTTTCCTCACTGCACATGGCCAGTGAGGCCACGAACATATCCATTATTTTAAAGAATTAGTTCTAAGTTTAAAACTGCCTATAGCATTCAGATGTCAACACTCTCAGCAGCCAGCCACATGCTGAAATTTTCTTCACCCAATTTTATTTGGCAAGTTAGCAGCCGTAGCATTTAATTATAACAATTTAAATTTTAAAATGGTGTAATTTTGTAGTATATGTTTTAAGGGTAAACTCCTGTTGAATTACTTATAAATCTTGATTAATGTTGTTGATCTGGGATGATGATCTTCAAAACTTTTTTTTAAGTCCTTAAAAACAATCCAGGTTTATTGTTAATTGAAAAACCCCAAACAACAAAAAGCTAGATCTTGATCAGATTTACAGACAGAACTTTGGGATGATCCAGCTGAATTTTAATTGTTCGTGAAGACACCTGAAACTCCTCATAGCTCACAGAATAAGAAAATTAAAATGAAATTACATGAAAGGTCACCACAATGTGAAGGTAGTGTATTAAAGGTGATTAATGGTAGTATAAAATATGAGATCCTGATTCCATGTGAGAGAAGGGAAAGACAGAAATCAGGAATTTGAAGCCAAGTTTACAAATGATAACAGAAACACAAAAGAATAAATTGAGATGCCAAGCAGATGGTATTTACACTATGCATCCCAGTTTAATTTCTAAGAAAAAAACAGTAAGTAAAAAAAATCCTCTTTAAAAACAAACAAAAAACCTGCTAAGTTCCTCTCTTGTGTTTTTCTACCAATTTTGCAAACATTGCATGCATCTGTGATGAACTGCATGGACTGGTGATCACAGAGTTTCAAGAGTCAGGCTAACAACCTGCAAGGGCCATTTTGAGGGGTTGCTATGTGTTTTCATGAGCTGGGTTTTGGAGAGAAGATTCTCTTAAATATAGTTTGATGCTCTCTTAGAACAGGCAATAGTAACACATTTTCCTGCAGTCCTCAAGTCACACCCAAAGTGGACATGAGCAGAAATGTCATTTTCTATCTGCACATCTTGTTCTTCCAGATACTGTATTTGCACAGGTTCACAAATGGGAAAGAGAAATTAGGATTTTTCTACTCCTTCTTGTGATGCTCAAGACACCTATTTCTCTAAAACAGTTGGTCTCTGTGCCAGTCATCAAGATACAGGCTTAGAGTTTGAGAAACTCTTTAAATCAGTTATGTCATAACAGATTTTGAGAAAATCTCCCTCTTTTTCCCGATTCCCCTGAAAAATTGTCAAGTAAGAAGAATATTTACTGACAATTTGAGTGTGCAAACATTACCTCCCTCTTATCCCCCACAATTCCTATGTTGTTATGGTCCCTTAGACTTAAAAGACTTAGGAACCCCGATCTTTCCATGACTTTACTGAACTGGTTTTGGATATGTGATTTCTTTCACGTTGAAAACTGCAGTAGCAAATTGCACTGCCCATTTTTGATTCTTCTGTACACCTTGATACCAAGGCAAGTTAACAGAATACAGATACTTTCCTACTACTTTCATGGCATTGCTTTTCATCTTTAGGTATTTTTCTAACTATTGACTCTTTGTTTTTAACATTTGCCTTGTGAACTTAATACTAAATCTGAAACTTGTGTTTAACTGTCTGTATAATATATATTTTCTGTATGTAGCATTTCTACCCAACTTACCCTATTGCATGGCATATTCTAGATGGAACTTAAGTTCTGTTGATATGGTATTCTATATTGCTTACTCTCCACCATAAACTGGTATATTTGAAAAGAGTTATTCTTTGCATGGCAAGCCCTGTTGATTGTAAGAACCTGTTGGATTTTTCAGGGTTACATATTCTTATTTTTAGGGTGTAAGAATATGTACTTAATAGGAATGCATACTAGAGGATTTCTAAGGATTTAAAACACAACATATATCCTTGGCTTAAGGATATATACTTAACTGAAAATTAATATGCTAAGCCATGTGGATGTTAAAAAGACAACAAATTACATTAGATAGCCAGTGAGTTTGGTTTGTTAATTCACTGTTTCCTTTATTTCTGATGAAACTGCTGATAGGTAGGCCAGGCTTTGGGTGGTTGGAAAGAAACCTCAACATGAGTATTTAACATTAGATCAGAAATTCATGTATAGAGACTACTATTTTACTAGAGGGTGTGTGGAAAATTTAGTGTTAATAACTCAGTCTTGACTTCTCAGCAGGTCACAAGAGATTTAACAGTATTCTTATATAGATTTTAGGTCTTTGTAATAAAGGTATTTTTTCTAGATTTGTGTCAGGAATGTTTTTTACTGCTTTTTGAACACATTTTCTAATTAAATGAGAAGAAGTAGATGTTATACCAAAGTATAAAATCTACACATAGCAATTAAAGACTTGAAATTTATACATATATAGTGTAATTAGGAATTATTTTACCAATTATAGAATAAGACAACATAGTCTTGCTGCAGAGGAATCTTGCCTGCTGCTCTGTGTGGTTATTTAATAAGATATCACATTTGCCTGAAGTTTTGAGTCAAAAATTGCATGTAAAATACACTGCAGCTTGATTTAACTGGATGAGAAATGATAAAAGGGGATAATGTGAGATTTGTTCTTAGAAAACCTCCACCTTCTTATTTATGCTTATGAAGGAAGTTATGATCTCCTCAAAGGTACTGTGCCCCAAATTCCTGTTTCATGTTTAATTTTAGGATTTGCTCAAAGTCTCCAGAAAGGTTACAGAAAGTAATAAAAGCATGTAGGGAGATTGCAGTAGCTGATAAAACCCATCACGGTTCCTCTGTTTAGTGCCTGCATTTAGTTTAGTTGGTTGAGTTAAACAGTGAAGTTGTCCCTTCTCAGTCCCCTATGTTGGAGTCATCACAGCTGCTCTCAGGAGAGTAAGACTAAGCATATTTGCTGACCTAACAATGTTTTCTGTTACCAAAGCAAAGGATTTTTCCAAAAGTACATATCAAAGATATGTACTTTTCCTAGCAGAGAGGTATTTGACAGATAAACATATCTTTACTGCTTTCTTGAAAAACTGATGTTATGGGCCTGACTCTTGCTCCTGTTAGGAAATCATAGCTTAAAAGCACGTTGTTGGGTTCCCCCCTGCCCTTTTTTTTTTTTTCTTCTTTTATATTTTTTGTCTTAGGCTTTTGCTTCAAACAATTACACTAAATAGAATGGAACTAACTTTTTTAGTGAATTAATCACTAGAAATATGGTTCTGGAAGAGATAAAATTATTTGTAATTTATATCAAATTAATGAAATAATTTAAAATATTGTCAAAGTTTAAATGTGAATAAAGTAGCAAGGGGACAGTCAAGCTTGTTTTTTTTTTAATATACTGTATCCTGGATCAAAAGTGAGATCTGAAGAAATGTTTCTCTTCACTCAGAAGGATTCTCACTAGCAAAAATGTTATAATACTCTATTAAGATTGTGGTACTATAAGATGGGATTTTTTTTTTTTCCCTTAAAGAAGAATGATATCAGTACTGAGGTTAAATTAATCCAAGTCATCTGTGTTTCTGATCCAGTGAGCTGCTTACCAAGCAGCTGAAAACTGCAACAGCCCCAGCAGCTACTTTGGACAAGTACAGCAGGAAGAGGGTCTGTCAAATGAGTCTGGAAGTAGTTCACAGCAGAAATATATAAATGGTTGTCTTTAGTTCAATTAAAACATCTCATGCATCTCGTACAAGCTAGATCTTTTTCTTCATACTGAGGAGATCTGAGGTTGGTTATCAATTATTCACCTGGCTCTGGTATTTAGAAACTTTAAAAGTAACTGCATGCCAAATATAAAGTTCATCTTTTTAATAAAATCTTGCTCATATTTATGAGCATTCTGACTTTTTCCATATTCCAGAAGGGTTATGCTAAATTCTAGATTTTTGGTAAAATGTTACTTTTAAAACACAAGTTTTTAAGGAAAATTTTACTTTTGGCTGGAAAACCTAACTTCATAGTCCCCTTTTTGTATTGTGGAAGTAACACATCCTTTTGGAACAGTTTATTTTTTTTTTTTTTTTTTTTTTTTTACAGCTGACTTAAACTCTGTTGAATGTGTTACACGTTCGAAAACACTTCTGTATTTTTTTTTAATTGGTACCTTTTCATACTGCCTTAAATCAAGATAAACACAATTATGAGTAACAGCAGAAGGAAGAATAGGAAAACTTTGATTTCATTTATATTCATTTTTAGGCAGAAACTTCTTAATAGATTGGATGAAGTTGGTTGTCTCCAGTAAGCTGATGATTTAAAGCTCCAGCTTTAAAATGAGGCTAACTTCACAGCTTTGCATACAGTGGCAACAGTTGAGTGTTGATTTGTGCACTTTCTTGCTTTTAAAGACCTGAGAACCAGATATTTCTGCAAGGAATGTTCTATGAGCAGTTTAGCATAGCAGGGCTTCGGAATATATTTTCTTGTTGCTAAGTAGATAAATACCAAGAAAGAGATAGCTACAATAGAAACTCTATATGCTTTTTTTCAGAACAAGATGGAATCCTCACCTGCTTGCACTTACTTTGGCCTTTTCCTAAACTCAAACAGCTCCAGGGAGTTGAATCTGAAAGGTGCTGAGCATTTTTGACCCCAATCCATCAACCAGCATGCTTCTCCTGCAATGTTGCATTCACAACAGTGTGATTATTCATGCTTTTTTTTTTCACATTTTACTAGTCTACACTTTACAATGTTTAAAAATTTCCATTTCATTATTGAATTTCACATATTCTTTCCCCATAAAAGATTTTCTTTTAATATTTTTGTTTCTGTTGTGACTGCCTGCCTCAAATGGTTTGCCTGTGTTCTGCATGGATGAAAAGCTAGGTGGTGTTGCTGGGTTGCCTTTATTTTGGAAGTGTTTGCTATGATGTTCATCCCTATGTGCCTAGTCTCTTTCCCTCTGCTGGAAATACTGTCTGTTCTTCCTGCTGCTCTTTGCAATGGAAATTCATTGGGCCTTTTTATACATATGTGTGTGTCTATAAGTATATGTATTTCCTATCTTTGTTAGAAAATTGCAATTTTAATATCTAGATGCACTCATTTAATTCTCTGATGTGATGGCTGATATACTGTCTTTTTTTTTCTAGTGTATTTTATTGCAATTTTAAAAATTCTTTGGATCAAGGAGTGTGCTTTCACCATTCATTTACATGCCACATTTCTCTGTAGCATTGAATACCTAGGAACAATACCAGCAATGTTAATTAAAGGATATGCATCAATGCAAAAATGCGTAAATGCCATTATAATATAGTGAAAATCCTAGCCATTGTACTATGCTGACTAGCACAAAATTATTTGTCCAATTTAGTGGATTTACATATATTTATTAATTGGAAACTTCTTTTATTTCATGCAGTGTTGCATGGATCGTACAATGTACTTTGTGAGTTCAGCCTTTGTATACCCAATGGTATGTAAAATACTGTCTGTTTCCCTGGGGTCCCTACTGGGGCCAATATTGTTTAAACTCCTCATTAATGACTTGGACGGGGAACTGAGTGAACCTCAGAACATTTGCAAGTGACACCAAACCGGGGAGAGAAGTTAATATGTTGGAGTGTAGCTGCTGTTCAGAGGGACTTTCACAGGCTGGACAAGAGGTCTAGCAGGAACTTCATGAAGTCCAAGAAAAGCAAATATGGGGTCCTGCACCTGAGACTGAAAAGCCTTAAGGAGCGTTGGAGCCCAGGGATTGACTGGATAGAATGCAGATTTACACATAAAGACCCAAAGATCATCATGGACAGCAGGCTGAACAAGAGTCAGCAGTGTGTCCTTGTGAGAAATGCTAATTCCATGTTGCACTAAATAAGTAAATCATAGCACCAGAAATGCATGTTGGCATGATAACAGGCAATGGGCATAAATTGCAGCAAAGAAAATTCTGATTAGATATAAGGAAGAAGAGCTTTGCTGTGGTTTTAGTTTTAGATCAGACATGCTGTGAAATCTTCATCCTTAGAGACAGTCAATGTGTGCCTGAACAAGACCCTAAAAACAGCCCCTGCTTTACAGCAAATTTGGACCAGAAGACTGCCAGAGGTCTGCAATGATCTACTACTGATGTATTTAAAGTATGATTGCATTCACTGTTTCAAAGATACCAACGGTGGCCTCTGAGTAGGCATGAAAGCTAAATTGTATGACTAGGCAAACATTTCTTAATAGAGTGATTAGATTGTTAAAGTGCAAGCAACAGTGGAGAAGGTAGAGGACTGTCAATATTCAGTAGTTTAGAGGCACGTTCAAGTTGAAATTTCAGCAGGCCTCCTTTTTTCCTTTTTTTTTTTTTCTTTTTTACTGGTATGACTTCTGCCTTTTTCTACAGTGGATGACTTTTTTACACTAAGAAATTGGATCAGTTTGCCAGCACCTGCAGAATAAGGAGAAAGAGATTTCCCTGCCCAAGAGATATATTTCTGAATAACTTTTTTTTTTTTTTTTAAGTTTGCAGAAAAAAAAAAAAAAAAAAAAGGAAAAAAGGAGGGAGGAAGTGATTTTAGGGTCCACTGTATTAGGGGAAAAAAGTTAAAGGGAAAAAAAATGGTGCATAAACCAGACGGTTTTATTTAAAGCATCCAGAGCTGATAAGGAAAAAAAATGGAGATACAACACACAGGCTGCAAATGCAGTTCTCATGATTTAAATCTGGAAGGCTGTACAGTACATCTGTTTAACATCTTGCAGTTTCAAGTACTGTGCCTTGAAAAACTTCTGTCACAGTGACACATGAAATAAAAGGTTATGTTATGACTTTCAGATGCAAACCTGTAAAAGCTTTATCTAATAGCATACCATCTTTTATTAACCCATTGCTGCTGATCACCTATAATTCTCTTTTGCCAGTGATGTTGTGAGAGTTTCTATTGTATAATAAATTTCAACTCTGACTGCAACAGTAATTTTGTAATTGTGTTAAATTACTTATTTGCTGTATGTAAATGAAAAATTTACATCTCTGTATACCTCCTCAACTATTTTCTCATTTGATCTTATTATACAGCTATAAATATTTTTGATTAAAGAAATGGAACAGATTATTCTGTTTCTGTCATAACCTTTGAGAACAATTAGAGTGGCTCAGAATAATTTAAATAGTTTCAAGATTTGTGATACCAAAAGGGATAAAATACTAGAGTGGCTTAAAGTTAGTATTCTTTATTTAGAGCTCTGATTTTAAGGCTACAAAGTTAAAATAAATAAGAGTATAATGGTTGCCTGCTCATTAATTTTTGGTACTTCTGCATTTCAGAATTTGAAAAAAATTATCAATCTCTACTCACAGGACAAAGGTATTGCATAAAAATGGTGCTGTCAAAATCTAGACACAGCTGTGCTAGGAGGTGTTTATCAGGCTAGGTTGAAGTTTGCATAGCTATAGAAAATGTGATTAGCACATGAGGGGTTCTTCAGTGTTCGACACAGCAATTACTGAGGAGCTGAAGGAGTGTTATGATACATTTACTGGAAAAAATTATTTTAACCTCTTAATATGGAATATGGAGCGAATTGCTCTGACTTGCCCACCCCTGGCGCATTAGTACCAATATTGCACATTGAGTCAAAGAGAAATGAGGGGCTTTATCCCCCAGAAATGCTTCATACCTTGCCAGACTGTACAAACTTCCATATAAACATAATGATTTAAGTGGGGTGGTTTCAAAAGTAGAGTCTGGAGGTTGGTCATAATCTTTGTCAGTTACGTGTTTTTTCAGTGACCTTGGTTCAGTTATTCAGCTAGGTAGTGCTGTGTTTTCCATACTTACAAAATATGGAGAGTAATATTTACCTTGCTGAAATGTGCTTTATTCACTGTCTGCCAAGCACTTTAGAGGTCTTTGGCTGAAATCTCAATGAGTGCTGCTATTTAATATGTTGAAGTGTGATTTGTTGGTTTTCTTTACAAGGCACAGATGGTCCCCAAGAAACAATGGTAATTTCTTTACCTCAAAGAGCTGATGCCACGCATACAGCAGAAACATCACAACAGTGAGCTCTGCTGTATGACCTGCAGTGAGTGGGTGTGTGAAAGAGAGAGAGATAGCATTTCCTTCATAGACATACACACCCTCTGACCCAGACTAGGGAAGAATCTGCTTTGCAGAAGGTTTGCTTCAAGGGATTTTCCACATGTATTTTATTATGTTAAAGCTGATAGTGGTGACAAGTTGCACATTAAGTAACTGTTTCTTCAAAAATGTCCTGTTTATATTCTCTTTAGGAAAAGTGATGTAATACTGAATTTCTCAGATAAACAAAGTCATTTGGTTATAGAGTATGTTACTATTGCATATGAACCTTGCTCTCATCTGCCCCATACCTATTCGTTTTAGGCCTCTGGCTTTATATGATGATTACTTGCATGTTTAGGGACAAATGTATTCATATTCACTAAGTTAGTAGCCAGGTTTTCACCAGGGAAATAAGTTTAGTTTGCTGTTAGCAATTTGGTTTCAAAAATATCGGCAAGGACTTCAACATAAGAGTCAGTGAAACATGTGGTCCTAATCATTCCCTTAAGAAGGAGACATGGTCTATTTTCCATTAGCAATGGTGCTTACAGCAAATGAGTAAATAAGAATGAAATTTACATATTTATTACAACTTTAGTGTGTTTATATGTGTTCAAACATGTATGTGCATGTGTATGCTTAGGCATACTCCCAGTGAGTGTAATATGATGACTGCCCTAACAGACCCAGCCTTGGAGTACAAGGTGGTTGGTAGATGAATTGGAAAATGCAGCTGTTTACAAATTAATTTCCCTCCCCCCACCCTTCCCAAGGCAGCAAGATTCAAAACATTCGTTTGCATCAAGTTAGTGGCATGAAAGAGCTACAGTCAAATTTCTGGTAGTGGTGTTGTTCTTTTAATATAGCCCTCACTCAGAATTCATAATGGCAGAATTACAGCCCCCACCCCTTGCAAGATGCTGTTCCACTGCACAGAGACCAGACTTAGCTGGACTGGTCATATAGAGTGTGGCACTGGGAAATGGAAGTAGAGAGAACCATGCTTGGCAGGAGCTCCTTTTATCTCTTTGAATTATGAGAGCACCAAGAGTCTTTCTGCTGATGCATTACCCTCTTCCCTCTTAGAAGAATTGCCATAGGAGGGTATATTGACTGGTAGAAATTAAACCCTGTTTCTCCCTTGCTTTCTTGCAACCTTCCCACTGCTGTGCCTGGAGCCTTCCAATGGCAGAGCACCAAAGGAGAGTCCTATTCTGCATTCCTTATTGTTAGGTTCCTGTGGGACATTGGAGCTGGGGCCTGGATAGTTTTTCCCCTTTCTCTGGTGTTGGCTAACTTTGTCATGCTTGATGCTCTGTAATGCACAAGATAAAAACCAAGTGAGAAAGCCGTGCCTGGTTCTGCCTTGAGCATATTTTGAGTAGACCAGGTGTGAAGCAGAATATAAACTACAACTTTTTCAGTGAAGCATTCTGCCTCAGCTTTCTCCCCCATATTTTCTTCTGAGGTAGTCTGTTCAAAGCTGCCAGTTTGAAAATATTCCTCTTCTGATGCTGCCATGAGCAGCATATAACCTACAGTTATAGATACAGATTGGGATGACAAAATGCCTACGAAAGGACACGGCGCTCCATGATTTTCTTCTAGCCTTGGGAATGTCTGTTGTTTTTACATCAGTCTTGGTCATTTCTTTGTTTTTTAATTTGTATAGACCACTAAATATGATCTTGCTAATTTCTAACTGGGAACTATCTTAATAGTATATTTCAAAGACAAGAATTCATACTTGTGAATGCTAAAAGTTCATTCACAGAATTTTGGAAATTTTTGAATGAAGGAAGTTGCTTCATATTTGACTAAAAGTAAATCCATGAACTGGATTTACTTATAGTTTAATTTAGTATTTTCATACACTGTTTTTTGGGGGGGGGTTTTGGTTGGAATAAAGAGTCAGGTTTGGAAAAACCTGTGGGGTTTTTTTTCTTTTTTCTTTTAAATACAAGCTAACTAAAATTAAATTATGGTTTTCAAGAAGAGATCAATTTTTCAGGTACCGCTGTGGATTTTTTGTCATTTTCTCCTCTCTTGTGAGCTTTTTATTGGCGATTTAATGGCATGCTGAATCTGGTATCCTCAGAATGTGCAGGTCCAAAGCTGCAATAGAAAAAAAATAAGGGTCCACTGCTTAGGCAGTGACTCCCCATCTCAAATCGAGTTTTGTGGCACAGACTCCAAGCCATGTAATGGGCCTTGATTTGCTGTGGCCTTTTCCCTTCCCTTCACGCATATTATATTTTGCCTAAAGGGCAGCTCAAGCATTTTTCATATGGAACTTGTGAATCTTCATTGCTGCAGTGTAGTGCATTTTTAATGTGAAAGGTGTTGCTCTGATAATAGGTCCTTACATTGGTGGCATATATAATAGAGTCCCACAGCTGTCAACTCAATGTTTACCCACTCCTTAATACTTGGGTTTCAGCTTCGAGGAAGCAATTTTAGTGTATGTCAGTTCCTATCTTCAATCAAACAAATTGTAGAGGCACCATACACCCTGTCCAGGTACTATTTTTGCCTGAGATGTTTTAAAGATAAGATATGTTTAGCTGCACTGGTAGCTTCACTGTGGACATGCACTCCCTGTGTCACATTCTGGGAGCTGAACTCTTCGGTACCTTAAACATTCTCTAATTTCTGTTGCATTTATGTAAAGTCCTGCATCTGTCACTTTTGGCACAGGTTAGAGTTATGTAGGTTTTCCTGCAGATTATCAGTCTCTCAAATCTCAGATCTCTCCCTTTTCCTCAGACACTTGGTGTATTGTCATCACTGATCCTTAGTCTTGTGTGTAATTCATAGTCTTGTTTTCTGATGAGGGAGAACATTAATTCACAAAAATAATTATGTTCATATAAGCTTCACTCAAGTCAACATTTTCCGTTTAAGAAAACTGCTTGGGCAAGTCCGTAACTTCAACAGGACTTTCAGCATGTACTTAAAATACTTAAATATTTAACTGGAGAGGGATGGACTAAGTCTTTCCTGAATCAGAGCCATAATTTCTGAAGTGTCAGTTACACAACCTATTGCAGAATATGCTTTGACAGATGGATCTAGGTAATGTGAAAGCCATAAAAAAGCATCTTAGTGTGGAAGTTGTTATTTCTTCTTACATTTCGTTTTTTCCCCGTGTTCATCCTGGGAATAGGAATTACTCCTGCTTACTTTTTATATATATTATGTGTACATATATATGTGTGTGTATATATGTCTACATATCTGTGTGTATATATATAAAAAGTAGATTTCTCTATTTGCCTTTTGTTATTAGGACCAATATATTATTGTTCATAGGTGCTATAGCAGAATTTCTTTTCGAATGCTGCTGAATATAAGAATATACAATGTGCTAATGAAGCCATAGTAAGTTTTTTAGAAATAAATTGCTATTGCATCATTTTTCCAGAAAAAGTAAGACTTGATATAGAAGCCTTACATGTTTTCCTACATAGCTGAACATTGTTGCTAGTGTCTCATTTGAGTATCTGTTCAAGGTTATACTATCTGTCTATGGACAAACTGGAGAAAAGGATCAATAAAAAGTTAAGGTATACAGGAGGAAATGTGAACTGTTGTAAGTCCTAGGTGCCTGGTAGAAATACCTCTTCATATATACTTGTCCCTGAAGTTTAGAAGACTCAGGTTGTAGGTAGTCTGTGGAAGAGCAAGAAGTTTTGCAGTCTTCATCTAAATATCCACTTGGTTAAGGTAGTTTAAAGGTGTCTGAAAGAGGCTGAGCACTTTGCTTTCAGAGATGAGCTTTAGAGGGAAAGGGGATGGCTTTGTTAGATGAACTAAAAAAATTGTTTTGAGGAAAACACATTGGCAGTCCCTGCTAAAGTTAGTAGGAGCTGACAACATTCTGTTTCTCAAAATTAGACCCCAGTGTTGGAGATTAAAAGAGAGACATATTCAGAGAACAGATGCTTTGGGGCAAATGCTCCCTGTGGGCAACGTGTTGCCCTTCAAGATCCTTGCAGTTGGTAAGAAAAAATTTAAAAAGAGAGAAATGCTTATAGTAAAGTATATTACTCTTGTAATAGGACATGTTTTATCCATGGTTCCAAAAAGATGCAGTTCCCTCCACCATTTTTCTGCTTTTGACATGCAGAGAGTAAGCAATATTTGAATTTACTTTGCCTTGTTGATATTCAGATTACAGTTATTAAAGAGCATCAAAAGAGAAGGGAGTTTCTGATGTTGTTCAGTGCCATTGGATAACACTTACCACATGGGAAGCACAGCTGTCCCAGCTGGTGGTGAGAGCAGAACGGGTGTTTGTACTCAACACCTCACTTTCCCCTCCGAGGAGTTTGACACTGATTGTTTTCTTGTATCTAGAATGGTATGTACAAAAGTCACAAAAAAAAGGAAAGATTACTCTGTACTGCAATTGTGTCAATCTTAAATTTAAGAACACCTTTTTCTTGGTCATGGGTGGGAACTCAGAAACCAAATTTTTAAAGCTTCCAAGATGAAGTCATATTTAGAAGTCATACAGTATTGCTAAATAACCAAAAATATAGTCAGTTACTGTAGACAATTTCAAGGATGAAGTTAAAAGAACATAGTGTACTAATTTTACTAGTGATCAATTTTTTTCACAGTTTCCCACTTTACTGTTTTTACTCCTATGTTTGATTTGAGTATATACTTCAAAATGAAATAACCAACTCTATAATTTATCCACCCCCTAGCGTTTCTTATATGTGCATCTCAAAGGTTTTTTGCTGAAGAGATAAGTGTCAGTATCCCTATGTAACAGGAAGTGGAAGCACTGGGGCACTGAACTGGCTTCACATCACTTGTATGGTAGTCAGAATAAGAAATGATATCTCTTGTGTAATAGGAAAGTATTACTTAATATTTTCTGCAGTTCAAAGATACTGGGAAGATACAGGATATTTCAAAATTTTCTTTGCCGGTGTTGGTTTTTTGTTTTTGTTTGGTTGTGGTTTGTGATGTGTTTGGTTTTTTTCTACAATCTGACCGGTATTTAAACCAACAAGGTTAAACTGCTGTGAACTAGAATTGTGCCAAGTATCACTGATTGATTGTTAATCTAGTAAAACATGGTGATTTCAAATTGGGGTTTACCATTTATTTCTAAGTTTTCTTGCATCTGAAGCTTGAAGTTAAACAAGAGAGTATAAAAAAATTGGCAGAAAGAGTGATTGGGGAATAAAAATACCCAAGCCTCACTCAACTTTATAGTATACCTTTCTGTTGGATAAAGAAAATGCAAGCAGTATGCAAGTGAATCAAAACTATTCAGCTGAGAATTGTGTTCTCGGTTCACGTCATTAAGGAAATGAAGAGAGAGAGTGTGTTGTGATAACTCTGTCAAGCAGTGATTGATTTTTAACTGTTTTTTTTTTACATTTTGTTTTATTCTTTTACTGTATTTGAATTTAGACTTTCAAATCTACTTTCCTATGAAAACCACTTTCTCAAACAGTGGAGCTGACTGTCTAACTCTGGACTGAAATGAGAAACCCCTGCTTGGCTTTTCGCTAATACATCACCCAGTGCGGAGATGACGCTGCTGTCCAGCTGGAAGCACTCAGTTCATTGTTCATCCACCGCGATCAGGATGTGTCATGGGGGTTGCCCTGGTTGTTCTATTTTTGTTTCGCTCCTTTTGCCTGCATGGTTTAATAATTCTAAATGCATAAATGATAACCGGGGCTTCATCCTAATACATTTGTCTGTGCAATGTTTTTATCAGTAACACTCTTTTGGGAGGAGGAGTGGAGAATGTACCTCATTTTGAATCATAGTCCAGCTTGCTAAGGGTTTGCATCCTGTTCCCTTTTCTTCTCCCAGCTATCTCATTTTTTTCCTTTCTTCACAGGTTTATTTTCCAGCTTAACCATGCAGACACATCTTTACTGCATGCTGTGTAGGGGACTGTGGTATCTGAGGGATTAAGCATAAATCTGTCCCGGAATATTATGGGTTCCAGTTCGGTTTTGAGGGTGATGTACTGTTTGGCATTAGGAAATTCACTTAATAGTGCATCCCAAAAGGTAAAAAGGTGTGTTAGTTAACATAAGAAAGAACATACTGAAGTTAATTTATGATGAGATGCTAGTTGAAGGTGTGTCAGTTTAGAAATTTTTGTCTTGTGATGGGAGGAAATGTAAAATAAATGCTAGGCATGATTCTGGGGTTGGCTCATATCATTAACCATGTACCACTGGTAGAAGATTCTTAGTCTTCACTGTGTTTTTTCCTTGTGTTAACTAACATTATGAGCAACTGGAATGCAATAATATTATTCCTTGTGATGAACAACTTCTGTGAAATACAGTTTTCTCTTTGGAAAATAGATACAGTACTTCATGTTTATGTTATGTTTTTAGAATTTATACTTACGTATTTCTTTATATGTGTGTATAATACTATAGTATTATATAAAATTTGTGTCAGAGAAGATACTACTTCCTTGATGGGAAGGCCTCTCAAATTCACTGGAAATGGGATTAGCTGCTGTGGCTCATTTGGTTTTCTTTTCAGGAACAGATATTTTTGTCTCATTCTCCTTATAATTTTTTTTTTTTTAATTTTAATGAAGTAAACACATTTTTAGGAAGCATAAATAGGATTACTTTTTTTTAAATTCAAAAGCAGATAGATCAGAGAGCACATAATGGTCTTACATCATTTGATTTCCAAATCTGTTTCCTCTGCAAAATACTGAGGGCAAAAAAGAAAATTTATAACCAAAGTAAACGAGCAATTTCCTCTACAATGGATATCTGATAAATCCTGGCTTTTGGAATGCACTCTATGAGATTTTGGTATTAACAGTTTGAACAACATCTTGCATGTGTTCACTAGTTGGAGAATAGAAAAGAAAGGAAGCAGTGCCCAGTTGCATACTGAGTAAGAGAATAGAGGGAAAAAAAGCTGCGCAAATTACAAAAGTGTGGTTTGTGCCAATTTTATTATTAGAGTTTAAATGTATTATTGATCACTAGTACAGATTTCTAACTTAGTTGTGAAACACTGTATAGAATAATTATGTTAGCAAAAGTGAAAATTTTTTAATGTTTCTAGCAATTTGTAGATGTAGCACATAAAAAAACTTCAGTGGTAATCTTTTTTGATATTTTACTTTACTAATTGCTTTAAACCTTTAGACTGAGATTTAATGTATTTTCCTTGTGTTTTTGGAAGAGGAGCTTAATATACTGCCCTGGTGCACTTCAAAGCAAAATCAGCTTTTGTTATGCTTTGAAATATTAAATAGCAATCCAACTGAAAGAGGAGGGAAATTGTGGGTAAACATGAATAAATAAGGAAGTGATTAGATTATATGAAAATTGTTTAGCTTCTGGTGGAAGTTTCTGTAATCTGCTTATAGCAGTAAGTACACTTTAATTACTAATGCCAAAAAAGGAGGCTGAACATGGAAGGGAGAGAATTTTTCTACTTGTTACCACTTACAATTTTCTAGAAGCTATCCATATGGGTCCACTTGGTCTGGACTTATAGGCGAGTTGGTCTCTAGCCAGATATTCCATCTCCTTGAGCTTGCACCTCTCTATAGAGCTCTAATGTTCCCCCAAAGAGTACTTTTTTTTTTTTTAAATGCTCTAATTTAGATTTGGCAGTTGAAGCATGATGGCGATTGAATGGTTTGGGAATGAGCAATAAATAAAGCTTTTAAACTTCCATTGTTTTGTCTCTCAGTTGCTGTGCTATGCAGTTGCATAAGCATCCGTAGGCTAATGTAGTGGAAATCAGATTGAATTGCGTCTGCTAAGGTCACATTTTGGTTAAGATTTCTTTCCTTTTTTTTCCCCCCTCAAAATCTCCAACAATCCTCATTTGTATCATAAATAGAGAAATATAAAGAAGGAGTGCTTTATTTTATGAGCCAGTTTTCAACAAGGAATTGGTTGAATGAAGAAGGTAATTTGGCTAATTTGGACAAC
Source organism: Rhipidura dahli (assembly GCA_013399225.1). Lineage (NCBI taxonomy): Eukaryota > Metazoa > Chordata > Aves > Passeriformes > Rhipiduridae > Rhipidura > Rhipidura dahli. Next base: position 682,317 of record VXAC01003207.1, on the reverse strand, counting down.
ATACTTGTAATGAAATATGATTTCCCCACCCTGTTCCCTCCTCCATATGAATACCATGTAATCCTCCTCTCTTTCTGCAACAGGGTAACCTGTTGCTGTGCCTCTGCCTGTTCAATGTTTGTTATACAAGTCAGATGGCTCTTTCAGGCTGTGCAACCCCAATAAACTTCAGAGATCTGTGCATTTTTGGCAAACCAGTCTGACAAGGCAAAAAGCTACTATCTTGTGGATAAAACAAGGTTATCTCCAAGGTGGTAGTGTGCTCTCCACCCTCCTGCTGCTTTGAAGGCAGCAAAGGAGAGCATGAGGGGTTTTTTTTGACTGTATGGAGTAAAGTTAGCTGGGTCACAGACACACCCAATAGCCTGGTCCTGATGCTAGGATTGTAACAATGACAGGAGTTTGCAGAGTACAGAGCCAGGGCTGAGAGAAATCAAACATAGATCACTGTACAGATGTTGACTTTAAAGGTCAACATGAAAAACTGGAAGTTTTGTGGTTTGTTTTGTCTTCCACTCTCTTATGCAGTGTAGTTTTTTTAAAGTAGATATCCAAAACCTGAGAAATGCTGAAATGACATTAAATCTGCAAAGCAATACACACAAAACAGTGTTCAGCTAAAATAAGATCACAAAACTGGGCACATGCAAATAATTGATACTCTGCCAAGTAATCTCTAAACTGTTTATCTGTAGACTCACCTGAAGAAACATAAATACTCCATAAAAATGTAAAAATTCATTTTATCTGATTGAGACTCAAGATCAGAACTGGGAATCACCAGCTTCCATCTTTAATATTCTCTGGAATATTCTAATGTACTTACTCAACCCCTCAGAGGGGGTTAAGTATTGTTATTTTATTATTATTAAAAGTTTAGATTATGTTACAAAATGTTTGGATTCTACAAAGTTTGTAAAATAATACTGGAAATTTCATAACATACTTTCTTGTAAAGCATCTGACCTTTTCTTCTTCTGATTGTGCTATAACAAACGTCTTATAGTATTCTGGGAATGATCCTTGTTTTATTTAGAAGCAGGAAATGCATCTAATTTTGAAGGGGTAATGATTACATTTTTTGAAGTTTCAGAAACAGCTCAAATTAAGGTTTGACTGAGACTTTTTTCTTTCTTTTTTTCTTCCTTTCAGGACTCTAGTTCATTGGAAATACAGTTTGAACAAATTATGGCAGCAGGGGAATACAAAGTGTCCTGCAATAGAGGGAGGATAGGTCAAATACATGCTACTGCATTCCCTCACGCATTGTGCAGGCAAATGCAGCCTTCATCCTTCCCACCCTTTCCATCTCTCAACAGACACTACCCAAGGGCAGTGTGTTTTCAGTGCTTGGCTGTGTTTCTTCTTCAGCCAGCATTGCCTGTGCTTTCACAGCTGTGTTCTTCTAGAATATATTTTGTAGTTTAATTGTGGCATCTCTTCTGCTTTTAGCCACTGTGGACCGCAGAGTGTTCTGAGCCTCTTGAGGTTAATTACATGTACACTTATAAATCCTGCTAGAGACTAAAATTGCTTTGAGTTAAAAAATTTGGAATTTTATTTTTTTTTTTTCTGACAAAAAAGCCACTGGCAAAAGAAGTGACAGTAAAACTTCATAAGTGTTTCATTCTAGCACACGATGTGGATGCTATTATTGTCAAAGGCAGCCATTCTGTGGTTTTCCTTTCAAAGGGACTAAGTGGAACAATATAAAGATGTACTCTTTGAAGTAAGTGGAGGGAACTACTGGTCAGTAACTGCTTTTGGGTATTTTGCCACTTGCTGACCTTATTCTTCAAGCCCTAAATCTTTGATAGCATACCATGCTCCATCTTTCTCCAGGAGAAATTTTCAATTCTTATTTCTGTGTCATGGTAGAGTTGTGACCTGAGAAGGTTTTTGCCACCTATGGGCTTGACTTGTGTTTCATTAGCACTGTCGACTGGCAGTGACCAAGGGGGCTGGGTGAAGGCTCCAGCTGTGTCACCTGGTCACCTGCACATCACAAAAGTGTGTTTAGTCTTAATTGCTGAAATAGTAGAGGTGAGGTGTAGGGCAGGAAAACAACAGGATTGGTAAGTGTGAAACATCTGATATGCTGTCAGGTTGAATTGATATTTCCTTTATTTCAAGACTAAACGAAAATGGTGTCCTCTGTAATTTTATCTTCTTTGTGCTTGATTATATATTTAAGGAAATATATAATTATATATATATTTATTCTCCTAATTAATTATAATTATATAATATATTTATTCTCCTAATAATTTCCACTGATTTTATATTCTTGCCTGTATGTGGAAGGACCTGTGATAAACCAAGAGACCAATTAATTTTCACTTCGTGGTTTTAAAATTGCTTGGGAAAGATGGATTGATGGATATAGGCGATCACCGTTTAAGAGATGAGAAAAAAACCCACATTTAAAAGTAATCCAAGGACTCAGAAACGCTCCAGCTTTACTGTCTAAACTCTGTGCACATAAATAATAAGCTTTTGTTAAAGCCCCAAGGCTGCTAGGTAAAAACTGAAAATCTTGCTAGATTGGTTATATAGTTCTCAGAATAAATGACTATAGACTTCAGTCCATTAGCCATTTTATTTTTCTTGAATTCAGAGGAAAAGCCAGTAAGTGACAAAAAGTGTGCTATGAAGAATATTTCTTTAAATATAAGAGGGTTTTTTTCACACATTGGCAATGGCTTTGAAGAATGCTAGTATCGGGTCTTACTTTATGGGTTGACAGACTATACTATCCTCACAGGATTTTATTTTTTTATTACTGTACGCAAAATCTTTTACCTTCTTTTTTCTTAACTGTGAAACTTCCAGTTCAACATTAAACAAAGTGATTAGCATACTTCACAAGTTTTTCATCCTTTATCTTCTGTCGAGGAAGAGATTGGTGCCTCAAGAATACTTTTTGATTTTGGATGTGTTTATTTTACTTTAGCTGTATCTTGGGACAGTAAGGACAAAGAATTTTGTTTCACATGCATTAGAAAGTGGTGAAAAGTGTTGAGTTCTTCAGGGTGACTAGCTTCCATCAGCTGACACTCTTGAAAACTTCAGGTTGTAACTCTAATTCTTCATGTCTTCTGTCCCTTTTAATTTAAGGTCAAATAGTGCTGAATGCTGCTTCAATGCAAGAAATTTGTAGATCTTGGTGTAGATCTTAGGATAATCTAGAGCAATGGAAACCCATGGCTTTTTGTTCCAGATCCAAGTGAGAAAAAGTAGCATAAATATAGTCCAAAAATCTCATTTAGATGCTGCTTTAGGCTTACAGTTGTAGTTGACTTAACATCCAGTTGCTTGGAGGTTCTGCTTCTCTAAATGCCAATACAGTTTTTTCAGCAAGGTTTATGTAACAAGTGCCATGGCATTCTTCCACGAGGGTCCCCAAAGAGGACAATGCTAGTTTTTCTGTAGTCTGGGGTTGCACTTGTACTCATTACCCTGCTTACCTCCTTGCCAGATGCTGGAGACCGTGACCTCATGCAGCCAAGGCTGCCCCCTTGCTTCACATCTCCAACCAGGTCCTCCTTTTTTGTTTGAGCTGCACATCATTCCTTGTTGGTTCTTCTACCATCTGTATCAGAGAGTTATTAGGAGTGCTTTCCAGGAACTTCCTGGAGTGTTTGTACTTTGCTGTGTGGCTTGTCCAGCAGATGCCAGGGTGGTTGAAGTCCCCCATAAGAACCAGGGCCCCTGTCTGTGAGGCTGCTTCCAGCTGTCTGTAAAACACCTTTGTCCACCTCCTGCTCAGGTGGCAAATACCCACTGTGTCATCCTCAATAGGCTGCACTTCCATGCTAATCCAGAAACTCTTGAGTAGTTCATTATCCTCCCCAAGGTGAAGCTCCATGCATTCCAGGATTTCCTTTCTGGAAAGGGCAGCTCCACTGTGTCTTTCTGTCCTGTCTTCCCTAAAATCATGGAGCCTTTCATGACAACATTACAGTCATGCAAGCTGTCCCACCATGTCTCTGCAAACACGATGAGATCTGTGGTTGCACACAGATCTCCAAATCTGCCTGTTTGTTTCCCATGCTGGGTGCACTGGTATCCAGGCCCTTCTGAGAGGTGCTTGAATGTGTTCATTTCCCAGGAGGGGTGCATAACTATTGTGTAAGAGGTCTCTTTGCTGACTGGGAGTGGATCATGGAGCTATTTGTTTCCCCTGAATTCCCGCTGCCCTACTGGTTATTGCCAGAATCCTTTTAGTTCAGTGCTAGCATAGGATTCCAAATGGATTATTTTAAGTGGTGGATTTGTACAGAAAATGGGGATGATCAGACCTTTCTCCCAACATGTTCCTGTGATATGAAGGTGTTATTTTCTTCAACACAAAACAGGAGGGCGAAGCTAAGCAGTAGCAAAACTTTTCCCAAAAAAAGTGTATTTTCCAATTATCTATGGAAATGGACCTTCATTTAACACAAGTTAACATCTTTGAGGTACAGGAACTGAAACCAATAGATTTCAGGCTGTCGTTTTGAAAAGGTAAAGTTGGATCTAATTCAGATAGAGCCTGCTTTTAATTTTGTTTCAGTTTTGACTGAAACAATTTTTGTCAGTGAAAACGACATTTTTGATAATTTTTAAATTTTTCTAATGGAAAACATCTTTGATATGAGAAACTTCAGCCAGAAGTATGTAAGTTCCCCTGCACTCTTTCCCAGTAAATTTTGGAACTTGGAAATTAAAAAATTTCCCTCAAAATCTGAAAATCTAAAAGTTACCTATCAGAGATTATAGATTCTAATGCTCGACTCCCTAAGGTGTGATAAGCAAAGCATTCCTTCAGACAGTCATGACAAAGCTGCATATCACCCTGCTATACAAGCCAACATCAGTGAAAGGAGATGGGATATTATTGTGTCCCCCTTCATTCAAGTCAGTACTAAAGGTTCAGTTGATCTATTTAAGCTTTTCTGTGCCTTAAACTATGTTTCTATATCTGTTGCACTCTGAAGAGTGAAGAATTTATGAAATAAATTTAGGGATAAAATAAAATATAATCAACATTTTATTCAACACTATAAGCTAAGGGATGGAGTGCTAACAAGTGGCCTAAAATAGCTTTATTTAAATGGCACAGCAATACCAAGGGTAGCTTTGCTGGCAGGTGTGATACCACTGCTCATGCTATGTACAATATTAAAAACTAGAGAAAAAGGGATGGCTCTTCATGGTCATCTTAAGCAACTCAATTTCAGAGGACTTACTTCTGGTTTATATTGTATGCTGTAAATATTTTGTAGATATTGTAATACATGTTTATATTGTGGTCCAGATTTTTTTTTTTATTGAAATTCCCTATATCACTCCTCCAAATTCATGTCATAAAATACTGATCACCATGTCTATTTTATGTAATCCTTTTTCAGCCTAGACTTCATTCTATTTTTGATAAATTACAGTAGTTAATCAGAGTTGGCATGACAGGCGGTGGGTTAGGAGCTGAGAACGAAATAGCACCCAAAACAAAGAGATTAAAGGGGAGAGTCAGGAGAATGGGGGAAGAGGTGTTTCTTGCAAACTTTGTTAGCTATTTTGTAATATTGTTTTGGTGTAATAAAAATAGCTTCTGTGGATTTAAGAGTGGGTCTTAAACCAACATGTACTTCTAGAGGAGAGGTAGATACCACGAAATTTTGTCCTAAATTACTTGCAGCTCAAGAGTAAATGTGAAGTGACCTATAAAGCTAAAAGTTTCTGGCTTACTTCTTTACAGTGCTATACTGTTGCCAGTTAACCAGATTTATACTGTTGGAAATTACAGCTGTTCTGTTCTACTACTTCCAAAATTGAAATTCCTTTATTGTAATTATAGTTTTAGTTAAACTGAGATAGGTTTTTGATAATATCAATGCAAAAAGGTAAATAATTACCTTGTTTTTTAAATAATAAAAAAATAATTTTCCTTCCTGTCCCTTGTGTCCTGGAGGCAGGAGCAAAAGAATTTAAAAATCTTTTAGTTAAGTAGCAGAGAGATGTAACGTTGTTTACCTGCTTTTTTTAAAAGTTAATTTTGCAGGCATTATGGCTATATCCGCAAACTGTTCATGTTTGCCTTTTCAGAATGTGATTATTGCTCATAAAAGCAGTTTTAATTGAATACTTATGTCATAAATGGCTTGTAGCATGCTTAAAACTACATGCCTCTATTTATATGACTATAGTTTATTTTTTAGAGCTCCCTGTATAACAATACTGGGAAATTACTAAAGGATTTTTGCTATTCAGCTGGGTGATTTTAAAAGATATTGCTGTTATAATAGACTATTGGCATTGTTACTTAGGAATAAAAAGTTAAGAAAACTATCCCTTCCCCCTTTCAAACAAAGCTGCGTCTAAAAAGGTCACAAAAGGAAACACACAATTCAAATAATCTCCTTGCTGTATCTGAGATTAACTTGGACACAGATGTTTCAATTTATAGTTTGATCTGGCATAATATATACATTTAACAAAATCCTGTTTTGTATTGCTTCTATAAACACTAATGTCTGATAAAAGCATGCTGGCTCTCGACTTGAATCAGAAACTTCAGAGCCAGTGCTTAGAAAGCAGGAGTCTGACATTCAGAGACCTGAGTTAACTCTTTTAGCCTCTGGCTGCTACATTTCATAGCCTTTTCCCTGACTTTCAAAAGGCAAATCCATTTGTGGTTTTCTCAATTTAAGCTGCTGTGGATAACTATTAGGCTTTGTTCTTGCTGCATTTAAAGAGGAATTGATTCAATGCTGTTCATTACAGCTCATTTCCGGGCCACACTGTAGTCATTAAATTTCTGAGATACTATCTGGGAAATCACTGACATTGTTCATATACCAAAACTAAAATGCTTCCCTCCCTCCCTGCTGTTCTCCAGGCGTTAGGCAACCTGTCAGTAAAGGGAATAGCTTTGGCATGATCAGGATCTTTATGGAAGGTCATGAACAAGCAGTCTTTGTCCGTTCTTTGTGTAAAGTTTCCCCTTCATATGCAAATAGCATTGTCTAAAAAATGAATTGCTTCCTCAGAATCACAGATTTCATTCAGAGATCAGCTGATTTTTATATTCCACAGGTGAAGTTTTCTCACTTCTGATCATGTATTTCCCAGAAAATTCTGATCACAAGATGATATTAGGTTTACTTCGGAAAATGCTAAGTGTATACTTTACTATTTTCAGTCAATTATCCTAAAGAAGCTGGGCACAGTAAGCAGAACACCTGACAGATACTCAGTGAATTCTGAGAATGTGGAGGATCATATCCAATGTCTTGATTTTATCTTCATTTTAGTTGGCACTGGTAATAAGGAGGTAAATAGTGCTGTACAAGGAGGTTTTTATATGTTTTGGTAAATATATGCCTGTCTGTGAACTGGCTTCTGTTGTTTCCAAAGTTGTAGGATTTAATTTTGCTAGCTTCTTACTCTTTGTAAGTCATTTCACTTTGGTAGTTATTACATGGGTAGTAAGTGCAGAATTGTTCTCATATTCCCTCAGCTAGGATATGACCATGGTGTTTATGAAAATTTAAACAACAGCTCTGAAGGGAAATGCAGGAAACAACAAATGAGTAACTAATGAAAGAATTATCATGGACTTAACTTGAAGATTAAAAGCTTGAATCTGTAAGTGCCAGATTCATGGAGTGATATAAGACCATGCTTGCTTAGATAAACTTCAGGAGGAGTAAAAGAAGGGAAAATATTTCCCATGCTTGGCCAAATGTAGAAGTGCTTCTTTTAGGTGCTACTCCATTACATTTCTATGAAGCTTGGTGAAAGGCATAACTAAATATAAAAAGTCCCAAGACTTACTCCTGTATTGATAAGGCATGAGTTAAGTGAGATTTGACCAGCTGGTTGGAGCATGGTGCTTATCATCCCACTATTGGCCAGTCACTTAAGAGTTGGACTTGTGGGTCCTTTCAACTCAGAATATTCTGTGATTCTGTGAGTTCACTGTCTGGCCTCCTTTTAAACTCCATTTATATGATGAGCCTTCAGAATTTCCCAGCCTCACACAGGCAGGGGTAGTGCAGGCAGTAGCCCAGGCCCACTCAGTTCCAGGTTCTGAAGAAAGGTAGATGTTGGTAGTCTGCTAGGTTGCTTGGAGGGCTTGGAATTAGACCATCTGTTCACCTTCCTCATCTGTTTGCTCTGCCAAAGTCCAGATCCAGCTGTGGATATGCACAGCTGGTGTGGTTGGTCCAGGCAGGCCCTGCATGAGAAGAGCTCAATTAACAGATGTGCAGACAGCCATCAGCATGCCTGGCAAGCTGACCATGAGAAGGAAGATCTTTGGAAGCTGAGGCTGAAGAAGATGGTCTGAGAAATTCTGGGACAGAATTTATTTTTTATTAATAAATGTTGCTGACTTTTCTATGTAGCCTTCGAAAAATGAGGGTGGCCGTGTATCTGAAGTCACCTTATATTTGGATTGGTATGGTAGCTCTGGCTAGGTCCATGAGAATGGGCAGTCTATGAGGATAAACCACAGTGAGGTGGACAAGTAAGCATTCAAAATTTGTTTTGGCAGAAATTGGTTAATTAAGTCTGTTTAGCATTACACAAGACCTTAGCTTGGCTAACTTGCTATCTTTGTTATATATGTAGCTTCCCAGGAGTAAATCTGGATGAAATGTTTTAGTATTATGTAACTCATTTTTTCATACTGAAAGCACAAAAATTGTGCAATTGCATATATTGGACTAAAGAAATATAAAAGTTTGCATTTTCCCATGAAACTCTCTTTTCCAAAAAGAAGAAAAACTACAGATAGAGTTATAGGTTTTAGGTCCTATATTGAGGGAAGTCGAACTATTTTCTTTGTTAGGCCCTGTCACTCCCAAAACTGGAACACAGATTCAAACAGAAAAATCTGAGTGTGATATATATTAATGACAATGTTTTATTAACATTGATACAACAAGAACCAGTCAAGGCCTGCTGGAGGTTAGGATTTTTCCTGTTTTTTGTTTTTTTCTTTCAGAGAATTTTTCCCCATTTTTTGCGTAAGAGATGGGAATGACTGATACTTAAGAGACAAAGGATGTGGCTGGGAGGAGGAGGAAGGGGAAAGGTGCAGTTGGCCCTCCTAGCTGGGGGGCTTTCTCTTGGGAAATGCAGAAATGCTACAAGATTATGGCTGGAGGCTCAGGGGGCTGGGCTCAGCTTCTCGCTCTCTCTCGCTCTCAGGACCAGAGGGGAAGAGTTGAGTTGCTGCTACCACGGAGTCCCGCCCTTTAGTGTTCTCCTACCATGCGGGAGCCTTTGCTCATAAGAATGGCCATTGAACTGGGACCCTTTCAACACCCAACCTCATCGGAATGAACCCTGCCCATCAGCTTGGGCGCTCCACGGGAAAATCTGGGATCCCAACCTGCCCCCTGCCCCAACTTCAAGGGGCTCTCCTGGCTGGCTGTGGGAGCCTGGCTACCCCTGTCCAGCCCTGTTGTTTTTCTGCCACTGCTTTGGGCTTTTCACTATGGTTTAATTTGACACCCTCTGCCTGCTGGGACACCCTGTGGCTCCTGCTGTGGCTGCAGAGTTTCTGCTACATTCTGTTTGCCATCCCAGGGGGTGTGCTCACACCTGCCTTTCCAGCCTGCGTCTCTGGGGCTCCTGCTACAGCCCATTTCCCCATCTGGAGGAGCACTGGGACCAGCTGGCCCCCGGTGAGTTTGTAAAGGAAGCCCATTTTCAATCTCCCCTGCCGGCTGTGCCGCCATTGCCCACGTGGAGAAGGCGGCCGAGCTCGAGCCACAGCGCCCCCTGCAGCCGCGGGGGAACCATCGCACCCGCCCTGCCCGGCCGGGAGCCACCAGCGCCCCTGCCGGCCGTGGCCGGAACTGCAGCACAGGGGAACGGGCCTGGCAGCCGAGAGAAGGCTGCACTGGGAGTCTGGTTTGGTTTGTCCTCGCTGCTGCTGTTGTTGTCTTGTTATACATATATACATACATACTAGTAAAGAACAGTTATTCTTTTTCCCATATCTTTGCCTGAAAGCCCCTTAATTTCAAAGCTACAATAATTTGTAAATTATATATATCATATTCTCCATTCCAAAGGAGGTTCCCACCTTCCTCAGCAGACACCTGTCTTTCAAACCAAGACAAGGCCCTCTTCAGTGTCTCAAACAGGTAACTTGGTGCAAATAGCCCACATATTCTTCCAACTGTAGCAGGTGTTGCTAGATTTACATTACCTAATATTTCTTCGGGCATGAGTTAGATGACTGAAATACATGTATTGAGTTTCATGGCAGTATTTTCTGACTGTAAAAAGTCTTTCATGGGGAAGAATATGATTCTCAGCAGCCAAATGGGCTAAAGGCGTGTATGGAAAACCTCAAAGATATAGGAGAGTATAGACTTAGAGATTTGACAATTTTCTTTTCATTAATATATTGTATTGCTTAGCTTTGACACACAGTAGACTTAAATAGGTTCAAGATCTATTCTTCTTCCCAAATATAGGAATAAATCAATGAAAGCACAGAAATAATTTAAAGAAAGGTAACGGTACAAGAGGAAATTAACAGCAATTCTCTGTCTCAACATACAGTTCTACAGGTAGTTTACCAAAATAATTCAGTCCCCTCAGTGCATTTTTTATTGATGTCTGTTAAAAAAAGAGATGCACTCTGTGACTAAAAAAACTAGAAGTGGTTTTGAAGTAGTCTATGGGCTTTTCAAGGTAGAGAGTGTAATTAAAAGGTTATCAGAAAGTAATTCATTAGTGATTCAATTTAAAAGGTATATCTAGGGTGTAATTCCTCTGGCCTGTCTTGTTACCATAGCTATGTTGAGAAAACAAAGAGCTGTCCCTTATGTCACAGATTTTTGTGGTATAAAGGAAAGTATTGTGTGGTAAAATTTTCAGTTTCCAGGTCTATGGCAGTCAAATGTTTTTCTGTCATTTTTCTAATGGACTTCTACCCCACCCCCCCCCACCCTCTCACACCCACTATTCATCGCACTATGAACTTGTAAAGCTTAAACTTTGAATGTGATTTTTACAAGCAGAAGATGAGAAAGAAAGCAGTGCTGCTGTTCAGCATTGTAAAGCTTTTACAGTGAGTAGAAGTTCAAGTAGCTGTGTAGTTTTGTATGTATTATACCTAGGCATCAATTATAAATGCATTGCTATCTTGCTATAAAGCTGACCAAAGTCTTTGCCTAGATTTTTCGTTATTGACTCAGGGCTTTTTTTTAAATGCTCAATGTATTATAAAAAACTTTCAGTAAAACTGAGTGCAGGGATATAAGCATAGAATTCCTTACACAAATGAACAAACTGTTCTGGCAAAACTCAGTCTTGGTTGCAAATGTAAAGGTAATGAATGGCCACTACAGTCTATTTCCCATCTGGTTTTAACAGTCTGTTTCTTTTTTATTTTCTAAAATGGGCGTCAATTTAGCAAGTTTTTACTTTGGTAATTAATGAACCACTATCATTTTCTAGTATACATCTGTGGAGCTTTTGGATTGTTATTGTGTCACCATGCTTAGGACAGCATCTTGAGTTGAAGCCAAAGATGGCTTTGAATCATTTGGTATCAAGGTACTAATGAGCTCTGCAGACATTTCAAATACAGTTTTTCCATTTTCAACCAGGTGTGGCTTAATCCACTCTATTTTTCCCATAAGCAATATGATGTCCAATACATAACTTTTTCCTCATACTCCAAAAAATGTTTCCAAAAGGCTAAAATCATGCTTTTTGCAATATGGAAGAGACTTTGCTGACTTTTCTTTTCCTAATGTTAGATTACTGTCTATTTCCACCCTGAAATTTGATGGCCTGAGAATATTTTTTACTCAAAATCTCAAATCATGAACTGTACTAGTTTGTAATTCTGATTTATGTGTATGTTTACTACTCTTAAAAACTGTTTATAAATCAAAGTAACAAAGCTGTTTCTAGAATGTTAATATTCAAGGATAATTTTTCTAAATTCTAGCTGCAACTGTGAACAAATTACATTCAGATTCCAAGGAAAGAAATTACAGATTTAATACCATAGGGAAAGCGTTGAAGTAATTGTAAATGACTTTATCAGGAATTAATTCCTCTTGATTGATGTGCAAAGTGAAAACATGTAGGACATTATAAAGATCTTGTATAAATCTTGAAAGTATTTGATGCTACTTCTTAAGAGAATGTGTACATGTTTTGCTATTGATTTGTTTGCAGCCAGATATATTTAAACTGTAATTTTTCTCTCTACTAACATCTCTGTGCACATATCACAAGAGTTGTGTTCTTTGCCCCAGCACCAGGAGAAAGGGTGTGAGCTTTTGCCTCAATATTTTTTACTTATTCCAAGAAACATTATTTTGTCAGCCCCAATTTCCAGAAACTGTTGGCTCTGCTCTTTAAAGCAGTTAGCAAGTTTTTTTCAAAATCAGAATGTAGTCAGTATCTTATATTAGTTCAGCATGCCCTTTGTAGCCTATTCATTTTCTTCAGAAAACATTCGGGCTACAGGCTTGCTTCCCTAAGATGTCACCCAAACTCATTCTATGGTTTTATTTCCTGTGTGACAATTCTATGACATTCATCATGGTAATCAGTCCAAAGGTGATGAAATTTAGGATTCCATTTTTCTCTTGGGGAAGTCCAGAGGTTTTGCTTCAGATCAAAATTGTGAGCCTCCACATGTCCTCTTGGTATAAACAGATAATCCCGCAAAGCACCTGCATCTGCTAAAAATATCTCATTGAAGCAATCAAGACAACAAATCCTTTGATAATGCAGTAAAGAGGATGGCTGTCCCTTGCAGATGTTTCCTTTAGTACAGTCATTTGAAGGATTAAATGTAGCGGAGAAGTTTCTTTAATTCCTTTACTACCAGCCAAGATGTCTACCCAAAATGACAAATGCCCCATTCAAATGACTGCACGTACAGGTATCTCAAGGGTACTTGAGAATCTTCTTAAGTACCTCCATATATCAAGAAAAAAAAAAAATTATCAACTATCTGTCTTGAATGAAAGGAATTCCCACCCAAGGAAAAATAACCTCACATGATGATTATTTTCTGTTTCTGTCATCATTCATGGGGTTTTTCCCATAGATAAAATGTACACATATTGGAATTCAAGGTGATATGGTTTTCTATCTTTCTGGTTCTATTATCAGTGATAATTCCACTGATAACAGAATAATGTACTGTTTCTTTGGTTTTGGTTTTGTTTGGTTAACAGAAGCACAAGAAACTAAACCACAAAATCTAAAAAGGGAAGTTTAAATGTATTTTTTATAGGAGCGGATCTGTAATAAAAACAATAAAACCCAGTGTTTAAGTTTTATAGAAATAATTTAATGACCAGCTGCAGCAATAAACACCTTTCCGTTTTGATTGGGTCTTAACTCCTCCATCCAGTGATTAATTGCTCCATGAAAGACAAACACATTACATTATACCTTAAGTGTAACATCCTGTTTTAAAGATTCCACTAGTGTAGTTTAAATGTTTTTGATCCTGTTCAGACTTTAAAAGGATATTTTGAGGATCTTCCATTTATTATTACTCCTTGCATATAGTCATGACCAAGGCAATAACTGGCCAGTGTTTTGTTTCTCGTATACAACTTTGGCCTCACTTGTATTTGTATTCATCTTAGATAGTAATATTTTTGTGCAACAACTTGTTTTTGTGTGAAACACCATGGAAACTAAAGGACGGAGTTTGCGTTTCATTTAAATTGTGGGGAAAATTAAAACTTCTTAATAAAATTATGTCACAGGTTCCTGTGCAGGATGGAGCATGCATTAATGCACTATTATTAAAGCCATACTCATTACAGATAGCAAAAAGAACCACTCTCACAGTGATTTAAAAATATTTTGGATATAAGCTAGATTTTAGTTGATGATCTTAGAGGGAAATTACGGTAGGCAAATCTCTAATTTATCTACTACCTTTCTTACACAATTAAGCTTCCTTTCCTGAGGAAGCATAAGAAAACAACTGTGTGACACTAGCAGCAAGAACTCTGGAGTACAATTGCTGCAGCAGCAGTTGTGTCTGTATCAGAAATAAGAACTTCATTTGGATTTTTTTGCACAGCATTTTATTTCATTTTGTGTTGCCACCTCCATTTGAGAGCATTAACTTGAATTCCTTTACAGAATCACAGAAGTGTTGATGTTGGAAGAGACTTTTTGAGGTCCTCTGGTCCAATTCCTGTGCTAAAGAAGGGTCACCTAGAGTCAGTTTCCCTGCATAATGTGTTGGTGGATTTGAATATATCCATCAGAGGTGGCGGATTCCATATCCTGTTTCAAAGCTCAGTCACTGTCACAGTAAAAAAGTGTTTCTTGATGTTCAGACAGCACATCCTCCTTGTACCTGTTGCCTCTTTTCCTGTCACTGGGCATCACTGAAAAGAGCCCATCATCCTCTTCTTTACACCCTTCCTTCAGGGATTTATATCCACTGATAAAATTCACCCTAATATGACTTCCCTCCAGACTAAACAGCTGCAGCACTCTCATAATCTTCTCATATGAGGGGTACTCCAGTCCCTTAAAATCATCATAGTGGTCTTTTGCCGGACCTGGTCTCGAACAGCTCCATATCAAGCTTTGTTTTATTTTATTACATTTTGCATTAAAATATTTATTCTGGGATATGACTTTTATGGAAGATCAGCACAATCTAGCAATTATTCCTTTAATGGTTTCTCTGATGAGCCCATCCAGAGAAACAATAGATTCTTGAGTGGGAACAGCATAGAGGCAAGTCTGGAAATCATTTCTTCCTTTTCATTTCCTACCATAAAATGGGCTGGGTTGGAAGGGACCTTAAAGATCATCTAATTACAACCCCTTTGCTGTGCACAGGAATACCTTGCACTAGACCAGCTTGATCTGAGCTCCATCTAGCCTGATCTTGAACATATCCAGGGATGGGCCATCATGAGCTTCTCTGGGCAACCTGTTTCAGTACCTCACCAGCCCCACAGTAAAGAATTCTTTTCCTAATATCTAACATCTCAGTTTTAAGCCATTCTTCCTTGCCCTGTCACTATATGCTCTTGTAAAAAGTTTCTCTCCATCTTTTTCTGTAGTTACTGGAAGGCAGCATTTACATGCAGAAGCCACCTTCTTCAGGCTGAACAAACCCAATTCTCTCAACCTTTCCTCATAGGAGAGGTGCTCTAACCCTCTAATCATCTTGGTGATCCTCCTCTGGGCTTGCTCCAACAGGTCAATGTCCTTCCTTTGCTGGGGACCCCAAAACTGGACCCAGTACTCTGGGTGGGGTCTCACCAGAGAGGAGCAGAGAGGCAGAATTCCCTCCCACTCCCTCCTGCTGCCCACACTGCTTTGGATGCAGCCCAGGACATGTTTGGCTCTCTGGGCTGTGAGTGCTCATGGCTGGGTCATGTCCAGCCTCTCACCCACCAGCACCCCCAGGTCCTTCTCCCCAGGGCTGCTCCCCATCTGTTCGTCCCTCAGCCTGCGTTGGTACTGGGGGTTGTCCCTGGCTCTGCAGCACCTGGCTCTGCAGCACCTGGCTCTTGGTCTTGTTAAACTCCATGAGATGCCCAAGGGCCCACTTCTTGAGCTTGTCCAGGTCCCTCTGGATGGCATCCCATCCTTCAGGTGTGGCAACCACATCATTCAGCTTGGTGTCATCTGCAAATTTGCTGAGGGTGCACTCGGTCCCTTTATCTGTATCATTAATGAAGATATTAAATAAAATTGGTCCCAATAAAGATGCCTTATGGACACCACTTGTCACTGATGTCCATCGGGACTCTGAGCCATTGACCACTAAGCTCTGGATGTGACTGTTTCAAGTAAGTGACATGTCAATTGTCAATGCACATTCCTTTGCTAAGCCAGTAGTCTGCTTGCTTGCTGGGTTTTCTGACAGCCACCCCAGAAACCAAAGTGAATGGAACTTGGAATAAATGTTTATGAACTCAGAGAAATGAGGCACTAATTTCAAGATCCATAGCAGCTGGCTGCCAGCATCCTGCTGGAAGTAAAAGGTGCCAACTGTAAATCTCTGTAGAAATATAGAGCTTAAGGGTAGTGTTTAGTAACCATCCAGTTAAAAGATGGATATAGTCACTTTGGCCATTTGGAGAAATAGGTTAGGTTGAGATAAATCCTTCTGCTCATTTCATGATCTAAAAGGAAAGACCTGACCAATCTAATTTAAATTGCAAGTAGGTGAAATTTAAGGCTTGTGTACTCGATAGTAAAGATTATGTAAAGTAAAAATCAGATTCTTTATACCTTGAGGTACAAGATTTTTAGACCCAAAATCAAAAATTAGGTTGAATAATCTCTGCCACTGGGCTTTAGAAATTGTTGTAAATTTACAGTTGTTAGCACCTACTAACATAGGTGGTGTGGTTTGTCTGCTTTATCTAGAAGAGCCAATTAGGCAATACAAACATGAATTGAGATATTTAATTAAACTGTTCATTTATGTATTCAAATAGCAAAACCTCAATCAAGCATTTAAATGATGTTAAAGAAAATGGGTCAAACAATTTTATGTCATTCTTTTGTACTTTGTGACAAAACTGGCTGCATTTTAGTTGAGTACAATAGTGAACTGCTTGGCTCTAGTACTTCTCAAGGGAATAGCTGTCAGATATTTAGCTACTTCTTAAAAGCAGAAACTCCTTGTTGTTAACAGCCTGTTTATTGGTTCCCATCAGAAGTATAACATTATTTGAGATTTCTAAAAAGGGGAGCAACCTGAAACTTTCAGGTATAACAGTGAAAAAGTGTAGTTTATATATGCATACAAGAAAATAGAAAACAACCAAGAATGCAATAAAAGTGATAAAAACTGAATATAAAGATATTTGAAGTCAAACAAAAATAATTTGAAGTCAGGATATCTGGTAAGAAATTAATTCTTTCAAACTTTTTTTTTTTGGTAGAGGTCTGTTTAAATATTATTTAGATAAAATTTTTGCACATGATTTGGTGGAGCAAACATAAAAATATGGTTTCTTTCTGTGGTGATAAAAAGAGATTTTATTTAAAACTTGTGTCTTCCATTCCTTATGTGATAGTTTGTAGGTGTCTTTGTTTCTATTTCTCTATTTTCCATAGAGATCAATGCAGTGAAACCAATCTAAATCTGTGTATGTGTAATATCATTTTATGAACTTTATAATCTGAATCCATGTAGTTAGAGATCAGCAAGACATGCATGGGACAGCATGTATAGCAAATGGGACTTCATGTGTTTCATTCTCTGATCACCTAATTCAGCTCTTGGTGTTCTAGGTGTGAAAGGGTGTCCGTGCAAACAGCATACTGTTAGGAAACCAATTCACTGAGTTTTGATATACATTTATATTACAAGCACAAATGGTCCTGCAGGATACATTATCCTCTGCCAAAGTGGGGTTAAAATAGATTTTTCATGCTTAGTTTTCATCATGTTATGTGTTAGATCCTAGACCTTTGGAAATATAACTTGTTTTTCAGACTTTTCCCTGAAAGTGTTCTGTTTCAGTCTGTTTGGTTTTCTATGTCTTTCTCATTTCAACAGAGTTATAATGTTAGAAATAAGCTAGTTTCAAATCAACAAAAAACATGATGCCTATGTAAGAATTTCAACCATTACAGAGAAGACTTTAGATTTAAGATATGTTCATGTTTGCACACACCATTAGTATGTTGATCCTTGTTATTATTCTTTCCTTGGGAGGTACTCACTTTTTTGCCTTCTATATTTTGCACAGGATATTAAGGGCACTATACCATTGATAAAGTGCTTTTTTAAGTTCAAGTATTTTAGTAGTTCTCATTACTATAGACAGGCCTGAACTTGTATTGATTATTCCTGTGCAAGGTCATGGCAGAATCCTCCATTTAATAGTACACAATGAGAGAAGTGCAAAAACAGTTGTAGCTTTTGAACTGATATGGAAGAACTGCTAAAAATAAATGCTCATCACATCAAGAATTCTTTTAAGTAGTGCACAGAGAAGTTGAAAATATAAATTGACAGCAGTCAATTTAGAGAGCTTTCTGCAGCCACAGTGTGTAGTGTGACAGGGCTGTGTGTGAGCCATCTTGTTGCCTGCCCCAAAGCAACTGGTGAAGGACTGGACCAGTCCCCTGAGACTTTCCTGAGAATCCTCAGGAAGCTAGGAGGAAAAAAAATCACATCATCTTGCTGTTCCCAGCTTCCAGGGAAATGGGGGCAGAAAAACGACACAACAAATTTCTGACTTTGTCCAGGGTGTCCTTTGTGGGTGTCCTTTTCCCTCCACTATTTATTTACATTCAGTAAAACTCAGATTTAGCCTCGGAAGTGGGCCAGTTACTGCTGTATTGAAGAATATTATTAGTCCATGTGTTGGTTTGGAGGCAGACAACCCCCTCTACTCCTTCATTCCGTTCATAATGCACCTGGCCAGTTGTGCAATGCTAACCATTGAACAGCTGCTAACAATGAGGAAATTGTGCTCATAAGAAGTAGCGCAGGATCTGATGGTTGTTATCTGGGGAGAAATGGAAGCACTTGGGACTTGTTTCTTGCCAGGATTTTTTTTTTTTCCCCAATTGAAAAAGTTGACCCTGTGTTGAATTGAACACTTTTTATCTTCTCTGTTTAGGACTTTGTGGAACTGGTTTCTTTGGAGGTACTCCATTTCCCCAACATTTCCTCTTCCCCTTCCCCTTTTCCCTCTTCCCCTGCTCCCTCCTTCATAATCCATCTGGGAGGATTAAGGATTTTACAACTGAAAAATATCTATGAAGAGCTATTTATGGTATGATGGGTAACTTTTCCTAGCAGTAATGTTTGTCTGCGTTAATGTTACCCATACATGTGTACATGAGTATATGGATGAGAATTAGCATTTGGAGTACATTTTATAGAGAGTGTGCATATGTAGCAAGTATCTCATATAGCCACTCAAGACATTCCCATTTACTGAGTGCCTGTCTGACAAACAACTTACAGTACTTTTAAAAAAACCCAAAAAACCAAGAAACAAAAATCACAAGAAAACCCAACACAAAATCAAAATGGAGAGGCAAGACTTTAGGAATTATTGAAGTTTAGCTAATAGCATAACCAATTCCATCTATGAAATGTAGTCAGTTCTTTGGGCTTGAGAAAATTAACAGAAACTTCTAAACCCTGTGTTCTAATTTGAGAAAGTCAGCCATCTTTCAAAGTCTGAATTAGGCATATGGCTCTGGAAGAACAGTCAAAAGAATCAATATAAATAATGAACATAGCGAATAATTTTCTTTGGTATATATGAAATTCATATACTGACTCATGTCTTCAGTGTGGTAGAGTCCTTTAAGTACAAACAAATTCAATTCAGAGTGGCTAGGCAGGAGTTTTGGAAGTAACTAGCAGTATTTTTACCACTCTATGTGAAAGTTGCTGTTTTTTTTCTTTAACAGCTTCAGTTGATTTAGATGCTATCAAGGGACATATAGCAATCACTATTAATTTATAAACTCATTATTTTAGTGCATATTTCTCTATAGGCCTTCCTGTTTCATATGAAAATGATCCAACTGGAATACTCTGTAAAAGTTTTACTTTTCACATTGAAATAATTCTTACCAACTGACTACACTTCTATATTGGTATAAGAAAGTTAAAACAGTTTCTGGCTTGCTAATGTGTCTGTTATAATACAAACAAATGTGTATGCTGTTCTATATGGAAATACACAAAAATAGATCATTTTATAAAATCTGCTATAGCTGAAGCAGTTTTTCAGGAATGGACAGAAAACAAGTGATCAGTAACAGGCATGATTAATTATCTATTTAGCAATTGTCATGGTAAAAAAATCTACTAGAATCACTTTAAACACAATTCATTTTCTCAGTTCTTCAGCTTGAAATTGTCTACAGATCCCATCCAACAGGAAGCTGGAAGAAAAAAAATATAATGAAATTACCTCTCTTCTCACTTCTTTCTTCAATGAGGAAGAAAGGAGAGTACTTGTGATGTTCTGAAGCCAGTGGCTGGGGCACCACTGAATGGATGGATGTCAAGCATGTGGGCAGCCTTTTCTCAAAGATCTGGACATTGTGCTTACAGGCTGAATTTCAGTGAATTGGTTTGCTCCTGTGACTCATGAACCTGAACGTAGCTAGTCCTGAAATAACTATGAACACTTGGAAATTTGCACTGAATCTGACATTTTTAGTCATAATTATGTCTGTTAGATCACAATATCTGAAAGTGTTCCTTACAAAAAGCAGACTTCCTTGGAATACCTCCAGATGCCTTCATAATTGGAATTTCTGATCAGATCAGCAGAATCCATGAATATCTTGCTGTGACCAAGGAAGCAAGAGCTAAAACCTGAAATCAAGCATCCCAAGCTTTTCTCTGTTGACGTGATTTGGGCCAGTCACAGAGAAAGCATTTGAAGCCTTGAGGAAGTTCTGGCTTACCACATAGCTGATGAAAAGTAATGAGACCATCTGGCCTTCATAATAACTGAAATCATCTGTGCCAGCTTCAGAGAAGACAGCATTCCATCATTCCTAAGCATGAGTGGCTAATTTTGGAGAAGTGTACATTCCATGCCAATGCCCTCATAAATGGTACCTGTGCTTTTTCCTATCTCATCTCATCTCATCTCATCTCATCTCATCTCATCTCATCTCATCTCATCTCATCTCATCTCATCTCATCTCATCTCATCTCATGTTCTGTCTCTTTGTTTTAGTAAGATTGCAGAGTATTTGATGGGAAGTCATTGCCTGTAGTATCTTGATTCTCTTAGAACACATATACCATGAGGTAAAAAAAATTATGTAAGCTCTAGGTGAAATAACAAACATTCAACTTGTTGCCAATGTCACTTCAGCCTTTGACAGTGTATGTGCAGCCTGTGCAAGGTAGAAATACAGTGTACATTCGCTCTTCTAGGAGGCATAATGTAGCATTTCAAAGGCTATGCCCCTCACCTCACCTGGATATTTTTATTCCTCTTTGTTATCCAGGACTTATGAGAACAGTTGAACTCCACAGAAGTGATGTTGTACAATTCAAGCTTGCAGCAGGACTTAAATGCAATGTATTTTCCTTAAAATATTATTTATTAATGCTAATATGTTTGAATTTTAATTATTTCAAGATATGGAATTCCAGACTAGATTATTCCATTTGTTGTAATGGTACATGCCTTGTCTAACTCCACTGAGATGAGTAAAATTACTTTGTAATTCTTTGGTCAGAATCCAGTTTGCAAATACCACTAGCTGCTGAGGCAATGCAGCTGTTATTTTTATCTGCATTCTGATACAGATAGATAGACTTGGGGTTTTTTTCTGAACAATGTTTATTTTGCTTACCTAAAACTGGAAGAGGCTTTTTTTTCTCTCACAGCAGAGCAAAACACATTTTAAGAAAAAGGGTGAAGGTTGTTATGAAAGATTTTAGCAGAACAGAGTTTTGGTTTTACAAACAAACCACTGCTTAAACAATTTTTAGGCACTTGTCAACGCATGACATGGTCAGCATCCATGCTGAAGGATTAATCTCAAGATTGGAATTTGTGATAAACCTATGTCAATTTCCAAAGTTTCTTGCATGGAGAATGGAAATAATTTAGCTTTATCAAATAGCATCTCATGCTCCCTTTGCATAAGTAATGATTTTCATGTTGATGTGGTGTTTTTCAAACATGAATCATTATTTTGTTTTGAGCATTCCTACTTCCAAATTTTTCTACTTCATTGTTCATTCCTATTGCTCTTAAGATTCTGTACCAGCCTTTCTGATCTTAATTTCATCAAGAACTCTTGTTAAGTATGTATTAAGGTTGAACATATTTTATTAAGACTTATAGAGGCACCTTTACACATGCAAGCTCACAAGCCATGGTTGCTCCTGCAGCTAGACCCACTGCAGTCATGAAGAACATTTATCTGAATAGAGGCATCCAAACTGAACTCCCAAACATCCCAAGGTATGAAATTTAATCTTGTTAGCACAAATCCGGTTTGGGACTGTATGAGAGAACCTGCATGCATCTGTTTAATCCCTGGAGTTTTTACATCATTTCTCTGAATTAAGTTAATATGATCCACACTTTTCCCCTCCCCCCTGTTTCTTTTGAATCATGGGAAAGTTTAAGATTTCACTTGTGATAAATTTGAAAGATCAATCCACAGCAAGTCTTCTGAATGAAGCACGTTGTACAGTATACTTCAGAACATAAACAATAACAATAAAAAATAAATGAAAATAGACAAATAATACAAACAAATTTTTCAGGTATCAGGAAAATAAACCTATTCAAGTATCATTATTAGAACAACCTGATGTCATGTTTTCTTCAAGAAACTGATGATTTTCAGAAAGTGAGAAGAATGAATCAGGCAGGCCAGGAACCTGATAGGACACACCATCCCTTTTTTTCTTTGAAACTTCTTGATATTAAAAATAATTCTTAATGAGATGTAACAGTCAGGAAGACAGAGTGAGCTGTGCAGACTGTATGACAACATAAAAAAATCAAACATTTATTTCCTGTCTGGTTTTTTCAGGGGCCAAGTATATAACTGTAGCTACAGCCCTTTTTCCTAAGGTCACTTATTTGGATAGTCTATAGTGATTCCAAGAAATGGCTGATGTTTTTGAAGATGAGTTTAAAATATCACTACTTGCTGCTATGAAAGACTTAATAATACACTGATCACTACATTATTCTATGGGGAACTATGCAGAAGTTATTTGAGCAGTGTCAAATTTTTATGGATAACCCATGTATTCATTTTGAAGAGAAGGTGCTCTCAGGCACAATTCTGAGGCATGAAGCATGTCAAAACAAACTTCATTTACGTGCTGAGTACCCAGAATCAGTGTTTAAAAGTGTGGTTTCATTACTCTCTTGTACGTTGCATGGTATTGCAGTCCTTGACTGGGTAAAAATATCAGTTAAGTTTCAAGATGTACAAACTTCAAGGTATCATCAAAGCCTGGAGGCAACCAGAAATGTTCAAACAAGAGGCATTTTACTATGGGCAAAATTCAAATGCTACATCAGCTGCAACCTTCCTGAGGCCAATAAATGTCATTTAAAAGTGAATTGGTATCTGACACTTGCGAGAGTTTTCCTCTCTCCCAGTAGGTTCCTGTGCAGTGTGACCATTTAGGGCTGCTCTCATGTATTGATCCTTGGCATTTGAATACTTAGCTTTTATATTTGTATGAATATTCACTAGATGTTCTTTTTCACATTACTTTGAGATTCATACCTGGTCTAAAGTTGGCAAGCCATCTTAGGTGATTTTTTCAAACTGAGTTGCAAAACATCTGCAAATGTTGCTTTTTCACAGTCTTGCCCAGGGCACAGATTATTCCTGTCACCATATCTTTTGACAGAAAAGGAAGCCACTCGCTCATGGTGTGAGAAAAGAACACTTGTAGCATTTCCTTTGAGGCTGAAAGAAATAAATCCTCTCTTGTTTCATGAAATTGGACTGCTTTTGCAACTTTAAAATTTACAAAATAAAATGCCTCTGGGGTTTTTCAGAGCAAAACAGTGATTTAGGTGGGATTTTGAAAGGGTACAGTAGTTTGTTCAACTTTTACATGAAAAAGTTCACATGCCTTTGTCCTGTAAGTCAAAAATCTTATCTCCAAACACTGCAGTAGCTTTGCCAGATGAAGTCTTCATTGACCAACAGTGCTAAAAATGAGGCTCATCTGCGTAAAAAGTCAAAAACTTGGTTTCATTTAGTTATTTCAGGAAAGGCCTCTTCTCCTTTATCATCTCTTTTGGTTCCATTCTTGAATGTTTGTTTTTGTTTTTTTTTCCCAGCAATATTGCTTCCCTGTGGTTTCTCTGCTGAGTTTCTTTTCCACTAGATTTCAAGCTTCTAGTCTGCAGATTTATGACCCATGATGAAATGGCTTTGTGGTTGTGAATCGGCTAATGTCCTAGCTTTTCCTTCAAAAAAAAAAAAAAAAAAAAAAAAAATTTACAAGCATAGGTTTCATTGTATATTTTCCAAAAGCATTTTGATTGCTAAGAGTACAGCTAGGTAGTGCAACAGATGCACAATGAAAAGTTTAAGAGTGGAGTTTTGTAAAATGATCCATGAGATCAATACCACCTATTACCTGCTCTGCAGCTCTCCAGGTATTAGTGCATGTGACAGGGGTCTGGCTGGTCTGGTTTATGACATTTTCCTGACTTTTTCCCATCTCCCAGGAGTGATGGGTCCTGCTCCTTGCCCTCTCTCTTCTCCATATGTTGCCTAAACAGTAATTGCTTTTCTTATATACACCACTACCTACAAGAACTATCAGCTTTTCCTTGTTTAAAACAATGGTGGCCATTCTTGCTCTGAAGTGACACCTCAGCATGCTCCTTCTCTGCTCTTTTCAGTCTGCTTGAAATGTTTTGTGTGTCTTGTGTGAAGTCAAACAATCCTTTTGATACTTGACCCCACAGAATTACTGACAGCCCAGTTCTCCTTTACTTTCTGATGCTGTGTAACACTATACTGCTCAAAAAAATTCTATTTAAAATAACATGATCCAGGAATTTAGCACGAATCCTGCAACTCATAGCCATGCTAAGTAGTATTCGGTTTCACAAGTGGTCCCTTTGAAGTTGGTTGAGTTACACATGCTTACATCATGTCTGAACTTGGTCCACTGTGTTTACAACATGCGTATTTGATATTGCACAGTGGGTGTACATAACCTAAAAAATAATAAAACTTTTATTACTTTGAGTAGGGTGCACATTAAGGAACAGATTTTCATTTGCATCAAGGCTCTTTGTGCTCCTTTGGCTATGCAAAAAGCCTTAAAACTGCATAAATTCCATTAAAGACCAGTTGAAAATTCCCTTTTCACAGCCAACACTGTGAAAATGGTGCTGCATGTAAACCAAAATGGAGCCCTTCCCAAAGGAGATATTTTAATTTCAAAGGAATATTTTCACTTTTTTTGTTCTATTTTCCTGTAATAAAAATATAATAGAATTAATCACTGCAACTTTTTTTTTTGCTTATTTTTAATGGACCATCTTGTAGCAAACCTTCTATGATTAGCAATTGACCTTTTATATCCTTGAGAGTTTCAATCAAATGTTAGCACTTTTTGTATTTATCTGCAAGCAATGTTCATATAAACAGTAAAAAGGCTGCTTATTTCTTGAATCACCTCAAAGAAGCAAAACCAAAAACGATTAATCCAAGAATATAATATCAATTGGAATCTGTTGG
>VXAC01003207.1:496403-657077 GCA_013399225.1 Rhipidura dahli | reverse complement strand
ATATAAAAACAATTGGAATTTTTTGGGTTTTTTTGGTTTTTTTTTTTTTTTTTTTTTGTTTTTTTGTTTTTTTTTTTTTTAGTTTTATTTTTTATTTCTGGTTCCTAACTTGGGAAAGGAAGGAAATTCATAAAAACATATTTTTGAAGAATGTTGAGATGGACTTTTATGTTTACACCTTCTCAAATCTATGCTTTGTTTCTAAGCTCCAGTTCTGGTCCTTAAATATAAAATAAACATTTAAGCATCTACAAAAATCATCTACTGAAACTTCAGGAGTCTGGACAGTCTGTGTGGATGGGCCAAGACTCAACAAGGTGAAGGGCCTTAGGTCACAACAATGTCTCACAGAGCTCCAGAGTGGGAGAAGAGTGCCTGGAAAAGCTGCCCAGTGGAGAAGGACCTGGTGGTTTTGGTCCACAGCAGCTGAACATGTGCCCAGGTGGCCAAGAAGGCCAGTGGCATCCTGGCCTGGATCAGGAATAGTGTGGCCAGCAGGACCAGGGCAGTGATTGTCCCCCTGTACTCAGCACTGGTGGGGCTGCACTTCAAATCCTGTGTTTAGTTTTGGGCCCCTCATTGCAAGAAAGACATGGAGGTGCCAGGGGAAGTCCAGAGAAAGGCAGTGGAGCTGGGAAAGGGTCTGAAGCACAAGTCTGATGAGGAGTGGCTGAGGGAGATGGTGTTTAGGCTGGAGAAAAGGAGACTGAAGGGGCACCTTACTGCCTGGAAGGTGGTTGTAGTGAGGTAGGGGTCAACCACTTCTCCCAGGTAACAAGTGCTTGGATGAGAAGAAATGGTGTTAAATTGAACCAGGGAAGATTTGGATTGGGTATTATCAATAATTTCTTCACTGAATGGGTGTCCAGGCATTGGAACTGGCTTCCCAGAGAAGTGAAAACCCTGTCCCTGGAAGTGTTCAAAAAACATGTAGATGTGGTACTTGGGGATATGGTTTAGTGGTGAACCTGGTGGTGCTGGGGTCAAGATTGGACTCAGCGATCTTAAAGGTCTTTTCCAACCTTAACAATTCTATGATTCATCTTCTGCAGAAAAAGTAATAAACAGACAGAAGTAGTGTAAGTGTATTAGTTGTTACCTTGTAAATGGCACTCTATTTGAAACACTAGGCAAGAACCTGTGGTGTCTGGATACATTTCTTGATTGCAGAACATTCATTGCTTGATTCTTGGTAATTCATTTAGTCTCTATTCACCTCTCTATTGGTCTGTCAGCCTGCCTGTCCACTTGTCTGTTTATCCTTCTGCCTTGTAGAGGTGGTATAAGGGTAACAACACTTATGCTTTGTGTGCAGGATTCTACCTAATATCTGTAGGGATCTACTAGAGTGAGAAAAAATACTTTCTGCTATTGTCAGTCTTCCTTGACTTTTCATGTTATTCTCCCCACCAGAGAAAAATGAAATGGCTGTTGCAAATCTTAGGGGAGAAGCCCTGCATGAGAAACCAGTATATATCTGTACAAGCATGTTTGAAGACCTTTTAGTAGGGAGATTTCCTGCCTTGACATGGAATATTTTGGTTTTGCTCTACAGAATGTTAATCCATACACAGCTAATTTACAGCTTTCCTACATGGCTCATGAATGCATCCTTCTCATCTTCCTTTTTCTTTTTTAACTGGGAAAATAAACAGTGTATTGGAAATTTTTCTTTATGTGCTATAGGCTACACTTAAACATTGAGGTCTCAGTTATTTATGTTTTTAATGGAGAGGGTTTTTTTCTTTTGGGTCATTTTCATAGAGAAACTTCGGTTGTCCAAACATATTCTGAAATACGTTGGGGGATTATGGTTTCAACACATGCATGCCTAGGGCCAAAGTATGAGTAACATGAAATTTTTGTTCCATTCCATGAACAAACCACTGTTTTGTGGTGTAATACAAAACATATCTAAGCAGTTTAGATCACTATCAGGCATTACAACGTTAGGTTTTCTATTTATGTGACTACGCAAAGCTCATTATAAACTCATTTTGTAGCTCTAGGGAAGTAAGAATAAAAAGCAGTGAAAAATAGTACATTGTATTCTGTTCTAATTATACTCTATTTACTGTACTTACTAATACATATCAAGTGTATAATTTTATAGTTGCAGAGCCCAACTTCCAAAACTTGTGAAGTCCAGGATTGTTCATAAAATTGTTGTGCATGCAGCTTAACTGTGCAACTTTGATTGGACAAACTAGCTTTTTGTGCTTGCAGGCAGACAGTTAATTGCTGGTGCCCTCATGTAATATGTGTGTCCTTGAGGTGCAGTGATCCCCAGTTCCTCCTCCTCACCTGCTCTTAGGCGCAGGATAAAGCTGGTGGTTGCCAGGCCCAAAGGGATCATCCAGAGGAGACAGATGTGAAATGTAAGAAAACATTTGCAAATATAAGGGATCAGATTCTGGGTGTGGATTTTCACTGTTCAACTCTACACACTGACTGCTGGTGTGTCTCTATAAAAATCACACCAGTGCTCTCCTCAGTCATGCAGGCAAAGGTTTCCCATCTCCATCAGACTAAGCTTGTGCATGTGGGAGGAATCTGATGTGTTGATGTAAGGTATTAATGTATGAAAATGTGACAGACAGTAAAGCAAGGAAGGGGAGCAGGGCATCTCCTTTGTAAGGGACAGTATTTTCAATTGCTTCCTCTTGTACTGTCACTGTTTTTCTTTTAAACTACAGTTCTGTGCCCCACTCTGCCATATTAGTCTCACCTTTTAATGAAAGGATAAATGCAGAATACAGCACAGACAAATACTAAAGATTCCCCAGTCAAGGGCAGAGAGAGGGAAAATAAATCCATTAGCCAATAGAAAAAACCAAGGTTTTGGGCAACCTAGTCATAACCCAATTATAATCTGCATGTGTCCATGCTGCTGCCCCTCACCGGCAATGACTTTTGTAATAAAAGGATAAGCTGCGTAAACCCAACCAAAAATAAGTGTTCAAATTTTTTTTTTTAATGTAAAATGAACCATTCCCCCAATAGTAAAAAGCTTATCCATATGTGCATTAGTGGATTAGAAGCACACTTCACAGGTGGTGTAATACACAGGTCTGAAGCACACTCAAGCAGACACTGAATCTTAGTGAGGCACACTCAGTCATGGCTTATATTATAAGAACATATTTAATAACATCCCAGGTTATATAACACTTTGTTTAAAATAAGACTTGTAAGCTTGTTGTTCTAACAAAATATGTGTTTTAAAAGGAAAGCTGTGCATGAAAACGTTCCCTAAAATTCAGATAGCAGAATCCTTCCTTCATGCTCTGAGTGTAAAATATTACAGCAATAAAAGGAAAGGCCTATGCAGTACACTGAAAACATTATGCCTGCCACACAGAATAAATGCCTGTTTATTAGACTGTCTTCTTGTGTATTTCAGTGCCCATACACCCACTCATATAGAGAGAAGATGTCACTGAATTAAACCACATATATTTGTCCCCAGATTAAGGTCACTTTCACTTCCAGGCTCTTTTCTTATTTTAATTAATGAGGGAAAACTCTGTTCTTCTTCATCTTTAGCCTTCTTTCAGACTTGCTGTTACGCACCTTGTTATAAATTCCTTGGCTTCCAATCAGGGTTTTATGAGCATGGAGGATTGTATTTAAAAATAAAGATCCTGAACACCCATATGTTTTGAGGTACAATTCCTTTCCTCAGAGGGTATGTAAAACATAAAACAAAAAAGCCTATTTTATTATGGAAATCTGAAAACAATCAGTGAGCCTCTTGTTCAAAGTAACACCAGGTTTGCTTTAATTTTCAACAAATTCAATTTTCTTTAAAGTGCCGTTTATATGCCCATGCTGAATTATAATAGTTAGTAGTAATTTATTGGGGATATTATTCCAGGAATTTTTCTATCTTCTGCCTTTGACCCTAGGGATGTGATAGCGGGGTATAAAGAATGTATGGTGTAGTATGACACAATATATAGTGCAGGAGAAGGAGCATTGCAGCAGAAAGCTTGTTTAGAAAAGACACACTGATTGCATTATTTCAAGTTAAAACAAACAAATCACTTCCATAGTGTTTATACACCATGAGGCCACTATCTACTATTGATTGTTTCCTTTTTTTCTTTTTCCTATTAAACTGTCTTCACAGCCAATGCATTTTCTTGCATGATTCCAGAAGAGAGTCATTGTAGCACAAATGTTAAGGACAGTTTGTCCCAATTCAAAGCTAGTGGTAATGAGTACAAAGTGTCTGAGTTTTGGATGAAGGCAAGAATATTGTTCTTCTGCTAGTCTCTGTATAAACTAAAGGTTTTATGTCAGGGTTTGGGATTTTCTTCATGTTATTTGAATCTTGATCTCTTTTAATCTTTTCAAGCAGATCCTTGCCATTATTTCCTTGCAAACTTTCTGTTTAAATATTGCAAGATACTGTTCTTGTTTTCACAGAAATAGAATCCACTAATAGCGATTTCTAAGACAAAGACTAAAAGTGTGAAAGGTTTAATTTGGGCTGTACTTTTTTCTCTTGGGCTTTTTTTTTTTTTTTTTTTTTTTTTTTTTTTTTTTTTTTTTTTTGTAGTTGCTTCTTGTAGTATAAGCTCTGATTTAGAACTGCTGGGAATCTGATATTTGCAAACCATTTTGCACACTTTATATCTGGCATCAGGACTTTGCCCCATTTCTTTGTAGAAAGTCTCAAGAGATTGTTTGAATGAAGAATTAATGCATCTTCCTTCCCTAGCCTTCATCGTGTGACTGGGATTGAGGCTGTTCAATTCTGTGAAGCTGAAATCTCATCCCTGGAGTTAACCTTGGTCCTTATATAAGCAAGACTGACCAGGCAGAGCTATTTTTGCTCTTGTTTGGGGGATTTCTTTGCTCCTGATGATAGATTGCATTGATATTTGATGAACATGTTACCAACACAATAGGGTTATTTGAGATCTGAGAAATACTTTAAAAACACAGAAAGTGACAAATTTTAGGATTTATACTAAAATGTCCCGTAGCCTCATACAGGGGTTATGGGGATAATATATAAAGTTGCTGGCTCTTATTCCCTCTTTACAAAGCACTGTTGTAGAAAAGGCCAGAAGCTCTGGGAGATAAGATTCTATTTTCTGTGGCCTCACAAAAATTTGATTATTCAACTTCTCTTTTGTCTCTCCTCAACTAGGAGACCCTTTGCTTAACCTTTATCTATGTACATGTAAGACTTGCCATTTTTGGATGCCAGAAAAAGAAGTGCCAGTGCAGCTGATTTAGCAGTGTCACTCCTGCTAGGCCACCCAAAAGAGCAGAGAGTTGGCTGTCAGCCGGTAGTCAGGTGTGCTCTGCTTGTAGATGTGCTCTTCCTAGACTACTGCCATCTTTCCAGTAACACATCATCACTCCTGCACTGTTTCGATGATGTAGCATGTTTACAGATTGCTGGAGCAGCAGCACTCTTTGACAATGTGTTATTGCAATACATCGTGAGAGACAGCTATTCTCAGTGTGTTTTACTCCAACAGTGCTTTATGCTCAAGCAGTACAGCTGATCTCAGGACTGCCTTTGGAAAATGTTGAGACAAATAAAATTCCATCTTTCAGATTGACCCATAAATGATAGAAGTGTGAAGGTGCAATGTCTGAGTCACAGAGGACCTTGCAGTGACTCTGTCTTTAATGGGATTTTTCGTGCAGTACTCTCATATCCTCCAGAATTCCTGAGCAGCAGTAATTTGTGTTGTTTCTTATTTTACAGTATAACTAAAATATCACTGTTTAGTGAGAAGTATTCTTGTTTTCTTTTAATCATTAGGTGGCTGTTAAGATGTGGGCAGAAGCAGGCATGGAAACAAAGGGCGTCTGAGCTCTGAAGACAGGGAGCATGGTGGCAATGAATAGCACCTTGGCACAGCACATAGTGGTGCAGGATAATACTTTATGTAACAGGATACAGACCACACGGCAGGCAACTGGCACTGCAGGAGAACACTTTATGTAACAGGAGAGATAATCAACATGTGGCTGGCATCATGGCTTAGTAACACATACAATGAGATGGGGAACAATTACATTCACGCTCTCTCTCTCTCTCTCTTTCTCTCTCTCCAAGAGTTTACTGAAGGGAAATCCCTTCTTCCCACTCTGAATAGGTATGTGATATTAGATATATTTACCAGGGGAAGACAGGGATCCAATTCAATTGTGCTAAGATTTTTATTTGTCTTAATTTATTTTTTAAAAACATGCCCTTTGCTCACTTGCTACTGTTGGGGAGACAGACTAAAGAATTCAAAGCTTTTCTAAGAAAAGGAGTAACTTTTTAATCACTGCAGTGAGCAGTAATTTTTGGCAACACTATTGTGCTACCAAGAGGCAATTTTAATAAAACAGTCCAGTGCTTCAGAAGCTCCTGAAGTAGTAGCAATTTTAAGGAAATATGAGGATGTATTTCTTTCACTGCTTCTCTTTTTGAATGTTTAAAAGAAAACCACAGTGCCCCTTTGGTGCCTCTTAAGTGGACACAACTGTTGATTTAAAAGAAAGACGAGCTGGTCTTTATGGTTAAGCATTTCAGTCCAACACCCTCTTTTAAAAAGCTAAGTACTTTAAGGTTTTGTTTAAGGTTGCTCACTCAAATCCAGAGGGACTGTAAAAGCTTGGCTGTGGAAAGCCAATTTCCCCACACCAAAGTTTCTTTGGTAGGACTCCAGGAAGGCTTTGGGGCATCCTGATTTCTGTCCACTCTTTGGCTTATAGTATTTGTTCCTTGTCTAGTGAATAGATGAACTATTTTTGCTTGCTTATGAACTCATGGCCTGATGTGTGTTTTGCAATAATTTTTATGCTGGTGTAAATTCATATATGCCACAGCCAAGGAAAGCAGAGCGAGTTACACTGCAATATCCATAGTTTCTTATCACACTAATTATCTGTCTTATTGGATATCATGTTCTGATGGAGTCTCCTAATTCAGTGTGCCAGAACCTTTCAGATTAAGTTGTGCTGTGTGTAGTATTGAAGACTGAAGGGGTAGAATAGAAACAGGGAATAATTTTATAATTATCTCTGGTAGTTTGATGGCTGTCACTTGATTACCTTTTGGAACACATGATCTGTATACCTCCTTTCCAAAATCTGGAACCTGTTCCTCTGCAGTTTTACACAGGTAGATAGTTAGACATGTACATTTCTATATTTACCAACTGATCATAAAATTGAGTTATTCCTGTAATTACAGCATTAAGAATATTGGTTAACATATGTAAGTATACAGTGCAATACCTCAGTAATTCACAGAATTGCAGAATCACAGAATGGCTAATGTTGGAAGGGTCCACAGGAGGTCATGTAGTTCAACCTCTCTGCTCAAGCGAGTATCTAATGCTGATTCTAGTGAAAGAAATGTGTGAATGCCTGCTTGCAGCACTGTTCCCACTATTTATAGGAAAAATGTATGCAAAAAAGTATCACAGTCAAAATTTAAATCAATAAAAGTTGCTAATGTAAGTGTATGCTACATGCATGTAACAATACTAATACACAGATGCAGCTGATATCAGTCTTCAGATGGGCTCAAATATGGCCAATTGTAACAAGTACATGTGCTTAGAGATTGATATCTGCAGCTCATTTTGGGTAGAATGCAACTTCTCTTAAAATCAAAGTGAAGACTACTATTCACTTGAATGAAATGTAGGTTGTACTCTAGGACTGAAATCCTTTCTTTTCCCCTTCCTTGCAATCCATTTTTTGAGTCTCTATGCCCACAAATGTCCTCCAAACACAGTATGTACACATGCATATAATTCACCACACACAATTGACACATTCATTACCAAGTTCTTTTGTCAAAAAGTAGCCTCCATATGAGGAGGCTCATTATCTTTTAAAGGCTACATAAGTGAAAAAAACCTGACCTTATTCTTAATTACATGTATCCAGCTGACAGTTCTAAAAGGCTTGACAGTAAAATTTTTCCCTGTTCATAATGAGGTCTGGTTTAGCCTCCTCAAAAACTGACCTACAGATGATGTCATTGCCCTAATAGATGAACTATCTTGGTATTAAATCCAGCTATGTTTCTTGAAATATTCACCACAGACAGAAAGAGTAGGGACAATATACATAAGTTTATTACACTTCAATTACTTACGGCAATATCCTGTCTGTTCCTTTACTGAGAAGGGAAATTCCATCTCCTGCTTTAGGCTTCTGTCAGAGGTCTGAGTAGGAAATGGTCAGATGGAGGGACTTTGCTGGGAGGGTTACAGACAATAGAACTGCTGTAGCAGAATGTGTTTGCGCCAAGGATTTGTTCTGGCTTTTTGCAAGGTACACAATATTTGCTTCTCCTTCAGCCCAGAACCTTCTAAATTAATAGATTTTCTGTATAGAATAGCAGTTGACAAGAATAGACAGTTCATTCACAGTTTTCAAAGGTATAGCTCTTCTACCCCATATACCTTGCTTCCATCTTGCTCTTCCTTTTCTTGTTTCCTTGATTTTTTTAAACACTTTAACATTTAGAACACATTTTCTTGACTTCATAGAGATCTTGATGAGAGTCAGCAAGTACTGCAACTTACCATATTTAATTTTGAGCTCTGTTCTGCTTTAAATTAGGTTTTTCCTCCAAAATTCAGAAAAAAATACTTTCAATTTCATTTCATAATTTCTGTCTATTCTAATGGTGCATTGTCTGTAGATTGAAATCACAATGAAGACAGGCAAAAAGGACCATATATGGAAAGTATTTTCCAGTTTATGAAATAGATATGTCACTGCACATTTTGCTTGGACTTAAGCATGAGTTATATTTTAATTTCAATAGTTAAAACAACCTAAGTTATTTGCAAATGTAATAAAGACAGCACTCAGCAGGCCTTGGGCTATTCAAGGCAACTATTCAGGGTTATTTCTGAGCAAAATATTATAGTCTTCTACCTAGACTAATATACCAGTTAATGCATAGAAAGTTCTCACTCTTGAAGTGTGCAGTAAGGGTGACCTTTTATATATTTGGTTTTTTTTAAACAAAACTTTGAGGTTTCAGGCAAAGGTTCCCTTTTGCATGGTGAAAAATGCCCACTAGATATAGATATAGATATAGATATAGATATAGATATAGATATAGATATAGATATAGATATAGATATAGATATAGATATAGATATAGATATAGATATAGATATAGATATAGATAGATCTCCAAGGAATCTGCTGCTGATTCAGAAATGAGAATATTCCAAGATGAAGGAGAGACAGTAAAGCTTAAAAGAACAGTGATTGAGAGAGATTTTTCTGAAAAAAACCTAGTGAATGTTGTCCTCAAGCTGGATGTGTTGCTGAAGTGCACTTGAAAATTTTCCCAGTTGTTTAGTTGTGTAGGAGATTGCAACTTCATAAACACTACAAGCAAAACATTTGAAGTGAAAAGGGTTTTTTTTCTAGTTGCTAGCTTGTCCTACATTTTATTTCCAACTGTATCAATAGTATGGATTTTACTTGAAAATAAAAAAAATGCATTAAAGCAAACTATGAAATTTATTTTTATTATGACATATATTTACAAGTAAAGGCAGTTACTTTTTTTTCCTCTTGAAATACTATTCAAAACCAGGATCTAATGGCAAATGATGTTCTCTTCTATTGCTTCTTAACAACTAAAGACTTCACTCAAGTCCTTCTGCCCTCAGATGCACTGTTGCTGTCCTGCTTTTTATGGTGTATCTAAATGAGAGCATTGATTTTGTATTTGACAGTTAATTTAAAATTCTGTTGATTGGGAGTTTCAGAATACACCTTTTACAGCTTATTGTTAGAGTCCGACACCTTAATTTAAAGTCATGTGGTTCCAAGTGAAGTAGCTAAGCTTAGATATCAAAACCCTTGATGGAGGCTGTGACAAAAAGTTATACTTAATAAACTTGTCTGTGAAAAACTAACAACAGTGAAATACAGTAAAAGATAGTTTCTTACAAATCGATTTATTGTCAGTTATTAGGGATGATTAGCATTAACCAAGAAAGTAGGTATTTTGAACTGGAATTCTCAGCTCTTTGACTAATGAAACACCCACATTTCTCACCTTTCAGTGGGACAATTTTTCTTAATATTTCTTTTTCATTTTCAAGTGAAGAAGGAAGTGTTAGTGCCAGCAGGATGAAAAGGTGTCTTAGTGTTAAATTTGCTTAGAAGCATAATGGACAACACTTGCATTTTAGATTTTGGAGTCCTGTTTTTTTATCTAAGAACCACCATAAAATTTAAGAGGTTTTTAAATTTTTGAGTCCTTCAACATTGTATTGTGATTAAATGTATTTAAGGGGCTTTCTCCTTTTAACCTATTTCATTTTTTTTCCTGTTTTTTAAAATATCTCTTTAGTCTGGATGTAATTTTGTAGAAAAACTCCTAAAATGCCATTGGCAGATAAAACTTCTGTGAATTTGTTTTTCCTCTAACTTACAATAATGATTAAGGTCTTAAGTGTGTAGAAACATAGTCACCCAACAACTTAGGACAAATAGAGCAAAACACATTTTCTCTGCTGAGTCTGTTTGGTTTATGTCTCAGTTGGTGGAGAATATTGCATCTGACCAAAGGCTGTTAAACACTTTTCTTTTAACCTGAATTCATCACTTATGCAAACACTTGATCAACCTGATGAATATTTATAGTAAGCACTTAAAAACTGGAAGTATGTAATTTTAAATTGTTTTTATTTTTCTGTCAAATCTGTTTTTGTATTAGTCAGAGTGACTAACTCCCAAGAAGTGTTTGCAGTGTAAATGAGATGCTGGGGCTTCTTTCCTTTATTGTAGGAACTTCAAAGCACAGCACAAATTTTCATGCTATCCATGTTTATGTGATTTCTTGTTTTTAACTCCTTTACTGTAGCTCTGAAAAAAAAAATCCCTTTGTCTTTTGTAATACAAACTGTTATTTCAGCATCATGACAACATTTTTATTTACAGTGACTCTAAGAAATATGAAATATGGGGCAAAACATCTTAAATAGTACATGGAATGCACTCATCTTTCTTAAGTGATCTTCAGGCAAATCTTTTTATTAGATCAAACTTTGCTTGTCCTTCCACAGCCAGTGCAACTTCTTTATTATGACAGGAGCTAGTTTGAGAAAAAAATGGTTGTGCTTAGGCCTGACTTGTTTCTAGTGTTTTTCTGGGTTTTAGTTTTTTTTGATAACCTGGTACTAATGAACATAGAGCTATGAGTTTCCTTCTCTCTGTGTAAAATGGGACAATCCTATGTTCCCTTTTCACTATATATCCATTTTATCTACTGACATGGAGAGCTTTTTGGAGCAGTTATTTGTCTTATATTTGTATTTTAACTGTACCAAGCTCAAATATACTCCTGGCAGAAACCGCCAGATACAGTGAAAATTATTTAAAAAACAAGCAGCAATGTAGAATCCACATAGCAGTGGAACAGATTTGTACTGCTTAACCTCATATTATTTCCCTAAGAGATGCTGGGTTACATCTGTATAGTGCCTCAGATTTTCATCACATTAGGAAGAGATTTCTGCCTGAGCTGACTCTTGTTTAGATATTTCTTGGAGAAGAAAAATAGCAGTCATAGAAAAAGGAAATTTTGTTTCATCCTTACAAATACATCCTGAAGACTGCATTGTGGGTCTGTTCCACTGGTACCTACACTGCTAAGTCAATAAAAATGCATTTTTATTGAATGATGATTGCCCCTCTTTTCTCCTGCCACATCTATTATGCAAGGTCAGGGACCAGGTTGCACAAATCACTTTTTGAAAAATCTTTGATTTTAAAGCTTTTGAAATTTGGATACTGGTTGGGTGGAACTAGGCAGATACGAAAGCTCTACAAACAATAGCAGTGTTTTCTACAGCAAGGTGAGCTAGCCAGAATCAGGAGTCCCACACCTGCAGAATTCCAAGAGCCCTGGATATTTGGTGCTCTTTGAACCTTATCTTTTGTTTTTTGCCTTTAACAGTTTTAGTTCAACTGAATGTATAGCCACAATTGTGGAAATGACAGATGCTTCATGTCTGACAATATGCTGCCAGAAATAGAAAAAACACAAGAAAGGGCAGCCTCCAATGTTGTATACAGCTGCCTGCTGTGATTTTTTTCACTGAAGCACTAGAGGGATTAACCAAATGCACTGCCAACTTTACATGATCTGAAACAGGCTTTAAAATGTATAGTTTTGCATTCTTCTGTCTCCATGCTCTCTTCCCCCCTTTTTTTTTGCATCCACTTCTCTCAGTGATGAGGAGATAGCTAATTTCAGGTTTGTTGTTACTGTCTTTTAGGTGAGGCTGGAGGGAAAAGAGTATCTTAAATGGAAAACATTGGTTTCATTTATCCTTGTAATGCTTGTGTTCATTAACAACTGTACAAAATGACTAGGCTAGCAGGAATATTTATTCTAACAGTGAACATTAAGAGAATAAACTTGTAAAAACCAGAGAGATCAAGTTGTTAGTGCCACTATGGGTACAAGTGGAGGAGTGCAGTACATGTGATATACTTCCAAATTAGTTTCACTAGTCTGTGTGTTAATTCAGGGGATAAATAGAATCTGGGCCTAATTTCTCCTTCTGATATCTAGGGTTGGGAAGAAATAACGGGCTCCACATTTCTGAGAACAAGTTTCTGTGAGCAGCATTTATACAGCTATGTGGAGAGGGGGAAGACTTTTCTCATCTTGCAGTGATCTAGTGACAGCTTAGAAACATGTCTGTAAGAGAGTGTCTCTGGATCATGAAGCCTGGAGAAATAAATGTCTTTTTGTGTGTGAGGCAGTGAGAATTACGCCCTTCAAATGAGGGGCATGACATATCATGCAATATTTGTGTCTGGTGTCAAATCACTAGGCCATCTCAAACACCAATGTTAGATTTGCTGGTTTTCCTTCAAGATGTTTCCATAATTCCTGGAATGCTTACAGAAATTATTCAGTGAGGGATTGTAGAACCCCAAATAACCTGCATATAATTATGAGACACCGAACAGTAAAGGAGTATACTCTCAAATTTCTGTTCACGGTTTATTTGATTCATTTACCATGCTAAGGGGGGAGTGATGCTGGTGAAAAGGAATTGATACAGAAAGAGCAACAAAATCTGAAATTAAGAGTTTAGAAAAAAATTGGTAAAGTGCTAAGTACGCACCATGAAATTGTGCTGTTTCTCCATGCAGAGGTTTTCCTTATGCAATTTTCCTTTTGAGATCCTCCTTGAGACAGATCAGATCCTGAAGTACAACACAGTGAGCATCAGCCTAATACTTGCCATGGACCTTAGCAGGTCACTGAAGTGAGTGAGTCTTTGTATTAGAGAAGTTAATTCTATCCATCACTTGTTATAGGATGAAATTTTGTATGTGCCTTGCCAAATGTGAATGCAGCTGTCTGAGAAAGAGAGGGTAAAAGCATGTAAGTTCCAGTGAGTGAAGACTGGATATTTGAAGGTTTGTACTCAATATGTAATCTGCTTTTCACTTACAGCCCAGGGTTTTCTGCCTGGCTCTACCACCATCCTTCAGAGAACACAGAGAACAAGTGTCTTTTTGAAAATCTTAGCTAATTTTTGCTTGGATATAATATATTAAATCGTCCTGAATTCCAGTGCTTTGCTTTGAGTATTACATGAACAGCTCTTTTAAATTCCTCTTCTCTGTATTGTTAATAATTGCCCTATTGATTGTCTATTTAGATTTTACACTGGTTGTATTGATACTATCATGTAGGATATGGTAAGAATAATTTGAGATTTTTTTATTATTATCTCTGTCTTTCTTAGGGTAGTGCAAAAAATATGATTTATATCAGACAAACCTAGGTAAAACTAAAGTTAATATTCTATTTTCACGAATGATCAGTGAGAGATTGTTTAGACATAAAGTAAAAGTGTCTGGTACACAGAGAATGGAATCAAAGCATGGTTATGCTTTGAGACTTTTTATGTGGTGAATTTGGGAGGGCAAGAGTACAAGTATAAAATGTGTTCCCTGTAGGCTTACAAAAAAATCTTTACTGGTGTTTGGCACTGCAGAACTAGTGGCAGAGTCCTGGAACCTTGGGTAGGGCATGCTTGGTTCTAGCTTTGGGAAATCAGGCTATTTTTTGAAAACCACATAAATTTGGAAGTATTGAGCTGGTGACCATTGCTGGACATCTGCATAATAAACACATTTGTTTTGCTGTTTAAAAAATTAAAAAGGTCATTTGGCTAGTTTTGAAGGCTGAGTACTCTGCTTTTGGCTGACAGATACTCCTTCAGATCATATCTGAAACTTACAGGCAAGAGAAAGTAGTAAGTTAAGCTCTCCTTGCTGATATTTTGGGATGAACAGAAGTTTTCAGATTTTAAGGCTGTCAGGCTAATACTGTAATAAGAACCAGCTTGAAACAAATGGAATTGAGAATAAAATCATATGTTTTGTTTTGCCAGCCTAACAATATTTGGGTTTTGTATTTTTTTTTATTTTTTATTTTTGAACAACTTGAGTCCTGTGGACATATGAGGTGAGGACAGACTGTTACAGATTATTACAGCTGTTGATCTTATTTTTTTATTCTCCTTACTATACTTCCAACAGAAAGAAGAAGGAAATTTAAACTTTATGTACAGAAAAGAAATTATTCAAATGTCAGAGGGGATCAGAAA
This sequence comes from Rhipidura dahli, assembly GCA_013399225.1. Classification (NCBI taxonomy): domain Eukaryota; kingdom Metazoa; phylum Chordata; class Aves; order Passeriformes; family Rhipiduridae; genus Rhipidura; species Rhipidura dahli. Next base: position 642,429 of record VXAC01003207.1, on the reverse strand, counting down.
TTAGGCAAGTCTTTGTTCTTCACCTTCTTTTGAGCTACAAGCTGTCAACCATTGCTAAAGCTAAAGCTGGTACAGCAGATGTGTAAGAACTGGATGTATGTGGTAAGGTCTATGTAGTTCATAGTGTGAAGGTAGACAAGATGTAAATGCTGATGTAATATCTAGCCTGTGTTTATTCTGAGGTGCATCCCTGCCACACTAGAGCAGAGAGGACTTACTTTCCTTTTAGTTTCCAACTACTTAGAGACATAGAACAATACTATATGTCTCTGTCTGGCTAGCTGTTAGAGTGCATGATCCCCCAGATGATGTGGCTAGCAACATTCTGAGATCTGCAGAGTTATTTAGGAAAAATGGAGTAAAAGAGTAAAGTGCAGGAGATGTAAATATCAAAGATATGTCAAATTTTGGAGTGTATACCTCTCCTTTAACAAAAATAGAATAAAAAAATAAACAATAGAAGAGCTATTATCTGGAATAAGCATGTACTAGCCCTCCCAGCATCTTCTAATATTTCTTAGTGATCATGATTACAAGACTTGTGCAAGATCAATTATGACTTGTTCTCCTTAAAGGATGTAATTTTGATTTTTTTCCTTTTTTTCCCCCAATTCTGTATTCATTCTGCCCTTTTACTAAGTTAAAACTGATACAAGTAAGAATTAAGTCAAGGTCTTTGCCATGATATATTTGCTAGCATGTTTCTGGGCTGTTCCATCACACTACTGGGAGGGAATATGTGTGACTGGTTCTGTCAATACTGAAAAATATGTTCAGCTTGCTTGGGCTTTTCTGTGCAAGTCAGATGAGAGGAAACTGTTGTTTTTGGGTCTTTTGAGTTCTGCTCTTAATGATACATCTTATGTTGTCAATGAACACAGGATTGTTTTGTGGCCAGAAAGAAAGTGAAATTGTCAGGGGTTTCTGCATGTGATCATTCATGATAAGTTCTGGAGCAATGATTATGGTACTTAAGAGATACTTAACATAAGAGAAGTTGGTTTCATTTAATCACTGGTATGGTAAAAAAGGGATTTCTGAACTGGAAAAGTACATCTGAACCAAGAAGGTTCTTCTTTAAGTTTATAATATCCTCTTCTGTCTGATTTATATCTATTGTATACTTCAGTACCCTTTTCTCTTGCTCACCATAAAAATGTCCAAGTGTTTTTAGGTTCATTTATATCATTTACTTTGATGAATAAACCTGTCAGCTGTCTCCATGTGCTCAGTACTTGTGGAGTGATATATTATATTGGAGTTCTAACTAAATTCCCTTTTTATTCCTGTAGACCTTTACTTATTTGCATTCCAGCCTGTCCCAGACAGCTTATTTCTTTACCCTATCAGGCTTTTAAGGAATTTTAAATAAGACTGACACTGTGTTACCTTGAGCCATGTTCTACTTATTAGTTTTTGGCTTACGTGTGTCAATTCCCTCAATTTGGAATTTTGCTTTATTTTATTTCACTTCTGAAGAAAAAAATCCGATGATTTCTAGTAGGAGTGCAATGAATTCACCCCCTTGTCCTGTTGCTGTCAGAGGTCAAAATCATCTTCTACGTTCAGATCACGTGCTTGTGGTCATTGTTTTTCTTTCCTTTTCTCCCCTGCGAACACCTAGACTCATTGAGCTTGTTACCTTCCTTTAGCAGCATCTGCTACATTTCACATGTACTGGCTAATAAATCATTATTGTACATTTTGGTGTTTCCAAATACAGGTCTTGTTCCTTTTCCAAAAATATAACCCAGCTGTAGCTTCTCCTCTTGCTCCTCATAGGTTATCTACACTTGGCTGATGTGGAAGCCCTCACTCAGTTCCATCCCATGATTTTTCTTATTTTTTGTTTTTCTCTTCCTTTGATTCCTGTGGTGTTGCCTCCTGAAGACAGCCCCGTGGTTAATGCCCGGTCCCATTATCCAGCTGTTAGTGGGATTCTCAATAATATATTCCCACTAGTGTGTCTGAATGTGATGAATGACAAGTGAAACCTTTGGCAGTACCTTTTGTGAAGGTACTGCTTACTATTTTCCCCACTCCTGCATGCAGATATCGTACTTCAGATAGCAAAACAACCCCTTCTCTATGAATATTTGAAAAGCAGTGGATGCAACAGACCATATTCTGAGTTGATAAAGATGGACACAAGCATAGAGGAGTAGCATTCCAGAAAAGCCCAAGAAAAATATATGTAATAGACACATTTTCTGTTTTTTTCTAAAGATATCACTGTGTTTTGAAAGTAGATACTAGAATCTAGTCTACCTCACTTTCAATCTAGCCATAGCTGACTGAAATACTGTGAGTGAAAATGGAACTTTCAGAAAATGGACTGAAAAAGAGAGTAGAAGCACATATTGCATTTTCACATTAAAGTAAAAATGTTGAAAAATTTCACCTGGTGATTGTGAAATCATATATATATATATGTACACATGTATGTATACATTAATATGCAGTTCTTCTTTCCTTTGCTTGTACCTTTGTGTCTTGATTTAAAAGAAAGGTATCTGCCAAGGAATGCAGGAATGGAATGGAGAATATGACCCCCTTCCCTCCAAATTATTGTAACTTTGAAATTACAGGGCTTTCAGGCAAAGATATGGGAAAAGGAATAACTGTTCTTTACTAGTATGTATGTATATATGTATAACAAGACAACAACAGCAGCAGCAAGGACAAACCCAACCAGACTCCCAGTGCAGCCTTCTCTCGGCTGCCAGGCCCGTTCCCCTGTGCTGCAGTTCCGGCCACGGCCGGCAGGGGCGCTGGTGGCTCCCGGCCGGGCAGGGCGGGTGCGATGGTTCCCCCGCGGCTGCAGGGGGCGCTGTGGCGCGATCTCGGCCGTGTTTCCCTCACGCGATAATGGCGGACGGGCTGGACGGCAAAAATGGGCTGCAGCAGGAACCTCAGAGCAGTGGCTGGAAGGCAGGGCTCACCCGGGGCAGCACGCAAGAGGCAGCAGAAACTCGGCAGGGGCGACAGGAGCTGTGGGGTGTCCCGGCTTGCAGGGGATGTGTGGCTACAGTTTAGCAAAAATCCTGGAGCAGGCCAGAGAAACGGCAGGGCTGAGCAGTGGCAGCCCGGCTCCTGCACATGGCCAGGAGAGGCTCCCTTGGAGGGGGAAGGGGCTTGGGGCCCTGGGGTTTCCCCTGAAGCACCCCAGCAGATGGTGAAGGGTCCTTTTTTAGTGAGGTAGGGTGTCAATAAGGTTCCACTCGTAGTGGTGGTGAGCTGTCCACACAGCGACCACAGCCTGTTTCCCTCCCCATGACGACAGTGAGAGAGAGCTGGGAGCTACGCCCAGCCCATTGGTATCCTCCAGTGGTATCTCTGCCCCTCCTTCAACTAAGAGAGTAGCCAGTCTCACCCTTCACCTGAACCATGGCAACTTCTTTTGTCTCTCTTAAGTCTCATTACTGTCTCAGCAACATAAGGGACAAAATTTCATGAAAGAAAGAAAACAAAAGGAGCAGTCCTAACCTCCAGCGATTTGTCAAGCCTAACACATATTTAGCTCTAACTAATCACTTAGAATTGTCAGTATGTATACAAACATAATTTCCTTTTGTCATTAGCCTTTTTTTCTTCCATACTCCTCATCTGCTGAATACATGTGCTGTTTTGGTTTGGTTTGGTTTTTTTCTTTCCCTTCTGCTAACACTCTGTATTCCATTCCTACATCTGTGTATTTTGGGTTTATGTTTAGGTTGATTTTTTTTTTTTCCACAATTCATTTGATGCTGCAACACTAGTATTCTTTTAAAATGTCTTTTAAAGAACGTAAGAGCTAGAGTTGATGTTTTCATTTAATTCCTGTCTCTGGACTACACAGAAGACATACATTTTGACTTACTGCAGTTTTTCGATAACTACTGAAAACATAGTTTGAAGGTAAGATGGACCTGTGAACACAGTTTGTAACACAGGAATCTAATAAATTCTGGAAAGGTGGGGTGCACACCCTTGGAAAATGGTTGTGCACTTGTGCAGCAGGCTGCACCGGTGACAGTAAAAGCGGTTGTTTCTTCTTCCTGTTAAGAACACAGACTGCCAGAGCAAGGACAGTAAGAGTTCAGCATTCTTGACACATTTTAAGTTTTTCCTTTATATTGCTGCTCAGTTAAGTCTGATTTAAGTCAAGGCTTAGATATAAGTTACACTAAAATACCACTAGAAAATAATAATAAAACTATTAAGCAGTTTACTATGTCTCAGATTTGTACTAATGCTTCTGCTTACGCTAAGGATCATTGGCAAACGGAAAAACACATTAATTTTACTTTTTTAAAGATAGAAATCCCTAAGTATTTATGAAAATATGTCGTTATTAAGGAGTTTATCATGCTTTTCATATAAACACGAGGTGATAGTCTCTAACTTTTGTTTGTCACTGTAACTGGGTATTTGTTGGATATGGATTTCCCAGTAGAAAGGCCAGTGAAGTGTACTATATTCCCTTTTATCTGCCCTTAGGCTTTGATATGGGTTATATTCTGTTTTCACTTGAGCATAGTCAAGTATATGATACTGTAGGTATGATATGGTCACTGGAGCATTGCACAAATACATCTGCTGCAGGTTGTATTATGAGGTTCAGATGCACATTTTCAGTTTCTGATGCTGCTCTATAAAGGTGTGGTTACAAAATTGTGCAAGTTGATTTCCTCTTTGCATATCTTTTCTTACCATCTGTTCGGGAATGAAGCAACTATGTTCTCTTCCTGTTCTCTTTAAATTATGCAGTGAAAACATAAGAATTTCTATTGAATTTTCATGGCTTCTCTGTGGACATCCAAACACCTCCTGTTATAGAAAGTTGATAAGATAGGAAGTTCTGTAGCTAAACTAGTTGTTCTGTAAGAGGTTTTTCAGGAAAGTACTCAAAAATAATGTACATATTTTGTCTTTTGACATTGAGTTATGATCTTGGATATTTTACTGTTTCATCTTTTATAGAAATATTCAAATCAAATCCCACATCTGTTTATTTTTGACTTTGGAAAATCACCCAAGAAGAGAAAGTTATCAATACTAAATTCTCCTTTATGAAATATTCAGAATAACTTATTTTTCTCTTATGAGACCATTAAGTCGATTTTGCTACTAGAATTGAGAATCAAAAGTTCTTTCTCTCCCCTTTTTCTATCTTTTGCAAGTCTCTAAGCCGTTAGTCTACTTAGCCTTCTAAAAATTGTGAAAAAAAAAAGCTGTGTTCCTTGTTGTAAAGTGGAGTCACTGAGGAAGTTCAGTCCAGATCCACAGTGTAGTTCGGGCACATGATTGACTTTGAAGAAAATAAAAACAGTTTTCCCATGTAGTTAGTAAGTTTGGGTGGAAGTGACCTGTCCACAGCAGCGAGTGACAGTTCACAGCCATGCATTCACATCTATCAACTTCCAGGCTTCAACCAATCTACTCTTAACCACATATACCATCTCCTACCTGCTAGAACTTTGTAGAACGTTTTTGCCTGAATTTCCTGCAGCATTGGGACCCAGTCCAGTGACCACTGAGAGGTACTTCCAGTGAGGCCAGGAGTAAGGTGGTTATTGCTTAGTAGTCCAAGTGCTGAATTCACCACAGCGGTCCAAAGGAAAGACAAGCACTGGAGTTAAGTGCATTATTATGCCTCTTAACTGAATGTTATGAAACAAAAACAAGTGGTAATAAATCATGGAAGAATTGCCATTTTAATAGAAATACATTATATAGAATGCCAAAAATATTATGCTTTTAGCAAAAAAAGTCACTATATTTTTATGATCTGCTGCATCTATGGGTTCATTTTCAAACACTAAATCCATTTATTTAGGCATTTAATTCTGTCAGTACTGCTTTTATACATGCTGTTATCTAGATGGAGTTTTCTTTCATGATACATTTAGAATTATGATACCTGTTAAAACATGTTATTTTAATGTGTCTATTGCACTAGTTTTTACAGGACAGTAACATATATGAATAAGGAATGAATGTGCCTAAGGATGCCAGATAAAAATGCTCTTACACAAACTGTTAGTATGTTGCTATGTGTTACTTAGAATTTTTGAAACCAATTCCAGGCATTTTTATTGGAATGGAAAGATAAAACAAAGGCCTTTATTGCTCAGTGCTATTTCCAGTGACATGAGTTCCAATAATTTTAATCTGACCCTTGTTTTAATCTGACCCTTATCTTGCATCATCTGAAAAGTCCACAATTTTCCTAAACTTTTACAACACTGCATATCCCATTATAGTATTCAAAGAAATAGAATAGAATTCAAAGAAACTGATTTAACTTTTGTTTTGTTTTTTGTTTGTTTCCTCTGGGCCAGCCTGAGGCCATCATTCAGCTGCACTAATTCTGTAAAGAAGTACTGAACAAAGGCTTATATTTTCTATACCATCAGTGCAGAAGGTACCTCACTAACTTTCTGGGTTTACATAAAAGCATTTATATGTAGCCATGAAAGATGAAACTTTTTATTACGGTTGGCTTTATCACAAATGGGAAACATCCTTCTATATGTTAACTGTTAGCTGTTAGATTCTGGTGAGGTTTATGTTGTGCTGGCTGCCTTTCCAAAGGGAAAAACATAGCATAATTTCTGTGTTGATATATTTACAGAGCTTAAAAATGATTTGTGTTTACACAGTCAGTGCCCACATAGTCTGTTTTAACTTCCTGTCATATAAAAGGGGAAACAAACCACTTAAAAATAATCTCTTTTTTGGCACCTGAAAGAAACAGAACAAATAGAACCCTTTTCCTTTCAGCTAGAAATAGTTATCTGAGTTGGTAAACGTTGTGGTCATCTTGAATCATTAGGTGGACCAAATCTGCATGCTGGATGTTTCACCTACAGATGTTATTTGGTTCATGTTTCCAGGATATTATATGGGTACCGGTACAACATTTAATAATTCTAAAATATCCAAAACCTCTTGGTAACTGGAATTGATAGAAAAATTAGTCACTTTTTATGATTTGCACTTTTTTCTTACAATTCCTGTAATACTTTCAGGAAACATGTCTTTCAGGTTTCAATAAAATTCTGAAAGAATTGGAAAATAGGTCATACATAGCTATTTTTAAATGACACAAATTTATCTTTTGCCTCCATGGACATTTAGTGCTTTTTTTTATTCAGTTTTTTACCTTCCATCCTTCTTCCATTTCTCCTATAATGTTCCATATCTAGACTTGCGTTTTTGAGTAGCAGTAGCCTGACCAAGTTTTTATCTATGCTACACTGCTGCTATCATGCAATAGAAAAAAGCTAAACTTGCTTAGATATCAGGAGAAAGAGCAGCATATCTTCAATAACATGATAACTGGTATAGCCAATTTCTACATCATACATTGTCAGCACATTGTTAAGGTCATTAAAGTTTCTGGGAATCTTTCACCTGCTTTCAGAAGTCTTAAATCAGATCACACCCTGATCCTAACCCTTTCCCAAACCATGTTTTTTCTATAATCTTCAGATTGTTTCAGAAGCAGAACAACACAAAAACTGAAACCAAATTTTGAGCAAGGCTGCTCTAAAACACTATATAGTTGCCCATTGGAAGCAGCAGATTTTCTCCCTGTAATACTGACCGTAACCAAATTATTTAACAGTACTCAGAAATAATGAACATTTTTGCAGCCAAGAAAGGAAATAAGCTATACTGAATTGCAGAGGTGAAAGAAAACATTTTTATGGGGTCTCTATGTTCTGTGTAAACTGTAGTAAATTTTGAAAGATAGTAGAAATGGCAACGTTGTAACAATTTTTGACTATATACAGTTTCCATCTGTTCAATGAACTTCCACCATTGCTGAGGGGAGATCTGTAATGAATTCAAGAAAATTACAGTATCTAGTTCTTGGTGACCAAAATTGCAATTAGCAGATTTTTCATGTGTATCTCATTATGTGATTTGTTTCATGGTACACCACCTGCATATTTTGGTTTTAAAATCTATTTGTCTTAAGACAAACAGTTCATGACTGGAGGCTCTTGTTTGTAGTTCTGTCCAGTAAAAGATTAATTACTCCTTCAGTCTGCAAAGCAGGAGCTTAGTACTGAAGACCCAAGAGAGCACTGTGCAGAGTGGCATCAGGATTTTCACCCTTTAAGTTCCTGAGTTAGAGGTGTGCTTGTTTAGATCCTGTTTTCCAGTTGAAAAGATTGGGTTTGACTGACATTTTGACTTTTTCACAGAAACAAAATATAGGTTCTAGACTTGTGCAGAGGCTTTTAATGCACCATTCCAGTAAAGAAAATCTCCAGATCTTAAGGTGATACAAATCTTTCTGATTAATGATAGCCAGAGTATACCTTGGAGGTATACATGGAGCATGGCCAGAGCTGTGCTGGTATTCATTAATTTCTCAAACTTTTCCATTCTGAAGAGCAGCAATTCTCACTGACATGAGAGCTCTGAGATTCCTCTTAGTTACCCTTAGACCCCAAATCACTTCCAGCCATTGCTAGCAGAGAGAAATGCAAAGTCACTTGTATTACCTTCCCTCCTTGGTGGTTATGTTTGCTGCATTTTATTTCTGCATATCTGTGACCTGTGCCTGGTGTGCTTTATGAGGTGCTATGAGATGCCATTCTGAGTTTTCAGGTGTGAAATACCCATATTCTACAGCTAAAAGTATTTCCCTTATACATACTTTTCACTGTTCTTATCTAATATCTTTTTAAACTTGAGCTCTAGATACTTAGGCTGTCTTCCGGCATCATATGAAAATGTTTGCCTGAATACAGGTGTGGAAGTACTTGCACTCAAGTTTCAGAAAGTACCAATTGTTGTCATGTAGCATGAGAAGTACAATGTGGAGACCTTGCAGTGTCTCCCAGCACAGGCTGTTTGGGCAACACATACACAAAACCCGTTCAGGTCTGGTGGTTAATGCAAAATGATGACTTATGAGGTGCAGCACAGCACTGGATTTTTTGGGTTTGGGCCAATTCCTGAAAAAATTCCCAAGGGCAGCTCTGCAACACATTTACCTTCAATACAGCAAATAGTCCTATTAGGATGTACATATCACGTCTGTAATACTCATATCTGGACTCTGCATCCAGTCTAACGTGAAATGCAGGGCAAGAGGAAATGAATCCAGGGCAGGTCAATATGCAGAAGAGCTAGAGCTTATAGCCTGAGATAAACCTGTCCTGTTGCAGTGTAGGAGCACAGGGGAGCAGTTGTAGTGAATTTCCTTGTGCTCTGGTTCTGAGGAAAAACTGCAGAAACATTTGGATTATGTATGCATGGAGCCAGATTGGGGTTGGCGGGTTATTAGTTTTGAGATGGAACACAAATGATTGTGCTCCTCCAGGAGTCAGCTTTGGATGAAACTAAGTAAGATTTGTCTGGAGCCCCATACCTAATAGGCTCTTTCAGCTGCCAGGTTTCTTGCATCCAGGTTTGGGTAAGGTACCCATCCTAATGTGAAAGGTGAACAACCAGAAATGTTGGTAGAGCACATGCAGTCACTGCCAATAGCATTCAATGAATGCATGGACTAGTCAACATGTGTATTTTTTCATCCAGAATGCTATCTCCACTCAACTGCTACTGCTGTAATAATGGAACTCAACAACATACTACTGATTTATATGAATTTTAGGATTTTTTCCTAGCACTTTCCTTCATTTCATATATATTATGAGGTCATAGAAACAAAGACTCAATGAAAATGGATATACACAATGTGATAGAGGCAAGGTTGCTGTGGGAATGTCAGCTCAGAATTTCCTGCTTTTGTTGTGATCAAACTATGGAATGAAATCTGTCATTAATATTAGGTTTTAAACATTCTTTAACATAATTAAAATAATTTGTTAAACTTAACCCTTTAGATACAGGTGCCCCGTCGCAGTCAACTTTTACATGTGCACAGTAGTGTAAAGGGTTTTCTTCCTAACTAATTCTGTTCATAATAACATTATACTGAGCTTTTATTAAACCTGGACCCAAGAAATAGATTGTTACTTTTGCTGGAGAAAATCAATGGTCATCTGTAACAGAATTTATGAATGTTTATGGACTATAAATATTTACAATTTAAAATTACAGACTGGAAAGATTATGAGTTGTTGTGGGAAACATCTGTTTGTTTGTTTATTGCTGTTTGTTTGGTTTCTGTGGTTTTTTTTTTTTTTTTGGTGTGGTACTGGTATAGATTTCCTTGCCTGAAAAACAAAAAGTGTGAAAACTGTCTGGCAAAGACCATATTGATTTCTTTGGATGTTGTAATTTTTCTGTTTCTATAGTGCCTTGCTGTACAGCAGGATTCTGATCTGACTGATAAAATAGGTAATATAAATATTTATGGGCAACACAACATTCCTCTTTTGTACCAATATAGTTTCTATTAAATTCTGTGGGTCTTTCTTAGCCCTTATGAAATGTGTATACTGATGGCATTTGGGACAAGAGATGTGCATCCCATTCCATCAGAAAGTAGAGGGAACAACAGTTCTTGTGTAGTAAATAGACTTCACTGGAAACATAGAGTTAAAACAGACAGAGCCAAAACTATCCCAAAGCAAAGCAAAAGGCCTATTTATTTAATGCAGACTGCATTATTTGTCTGGTGTTCTGTTTGGGCTCATATCTCCAGGCACTTAGGGTAGATTTTGGACAATTTTGGCTCCTCCAAATACCAAGGAAATACCTACTCAGGAAAGTAGTCAGTAGTGACAGATTTTGGTCAGACTAAGGGTTTTACCCAAAACAGTTATTTTGAAATTCAGATAGCATGATTTTTGTATCAGTTGATATGATACATGAGTGTGCAGGTTTTGGCCCACAATAAATGAAGAAAGAATAGTTATCAATGAGTATTTTTACAAGTTTCTCATTTGCTTTTAGACTTTCATTTCACACATAAGGAAATTTGACCCTGACTTGTGGAAGCAGGCTAATTTATCTGGCATAACCCCGTTTTTTGAAAAAGGGTAGTCCGTCTTCATATCAGAAAGGTAAGTTTGTGGTTCAGATCAGTTTTACAGTGGCTCTTCTGGAGAGAGATTGGTCTGCTCTCATTTGGTTGTACTTACGGCTAAAAGGGAGCCAAGGCCCAGCATAGAGGGAGGCTCTGTCAGAGTGTGCAGTTACTGAAACTTCCCTTGAAACTGCTTCTACACTCTTCTGCATTCTATTACTTCTACATCTTTCTGCTATGTACAAAAGGTGTAGTGACTGCATGGAGAGTTGCTCGATATCACATAATGGCTGAAGTTTTAAGTTTCTGGCCAACAAGGGAATACACTTAATTTTTTTCTCAGGGCAGTGAACAGCATTAATTTTTGCCTTTAAGTTTGGGACATGGTGTGTTCTTCTTACCTTGAGATAAGACCTGAGCTGGTCTTGCTCACACAGATGTACATTGGAAAGAATTTCTGGTTTTAATTCAGGAATGAATTCTAGCCCTGGCTTTGTAGACAGCTATTAAAATCATCAAGTGTTTAATACTTTAGCTTTTATTTATGTATTTATTTATTTCCATCTCAGACTCTTTTGTGTATGTGCCCTCTAGATCCTTCCCTTTGCAGGAGATTCTACACAGTGAATTACTATAGGACAAATTTCAATTTCTCTGAAATTCATGCTGCTTGCATTTTGCATCACATGGAGCCATGTTGGCAGTTGGCAAAACTCTGTGTGTGCTCAGGAACATGTTTTCAAAGATAATCTGCTTTCTTTTTTTCAGTGGAAAGGGATTAAAAGAAGTTTGTGTTGCACTGTCTGTGCTCATGACCTCTGCCTGTAGAGAAGATGAGAAGCAGAACCCCAGGTTAAGTAGCATCTATTGATTCAGCTCATCTCCAAACAGCAAGACAAAATTTCGGGCCTAAGAAATGTTTTCTTTATCAGAATGTCTGTTTAGCTCTACAGTAACACTTCTGGAAGTATTTGCAGGTTGGTTACTCAAGGTGAATGTACCATGTTATGTACAAAACAATTGTACAATGGCTGAAACAGCCTGAGATCTAAGGCAGAACCTTCGCCTAAGAGGATCACAGCAGAGTAGTGGGAAATACTCTTTTCACTCTCACAGTGAGAAAGGAGTCCTACTTCTTCTCACCTCTCTATATATAAACTCTGGTTATGCTCTGTCATAGTCACCTCATCCACGTAAGATCCATTAAGAGCAGTTTGGTAGTTCATAACTGTGTATGGACTTTTAAGTATAAGGGACTGAATATTCTGTAGATAAACTTCCCTTAAAGGAGCATAACCTTTATAGTAACAGCCTGGGTGTAACTAGCAAGAGCAAAGCTGTGTTACTGAAGTTGCATACCAAATAATAAAAAGAATATATTTTTCATACCCAGAATGATGGTCACACTTTCAGCTGTGGAAACCAGCAGAGACAGGGGGTTGGATGTATTATTTATCCATACTGTGAGGAAGATTTTTCCTTTGTACTGATATTTTATTTACTATTCAATCACTTGCCTTGTATTTGGGAAGGCAACTAATACACACATATTTGACAGCTTCCTACGATGCAAAATTCCAGCAGTCTGGACTGCATCCAAGAGCATTTTGGGAGCAGGAATCTACTTTCAGGACTTGACTAAGACATCCTTCACTAGCCTTGTCTCTTGCATACTGTGCATTATATCATGATCAAGCTGTCTGTCCACCTGTCTTATCTGTCTACCTGTCTAAATCAAATGTCTGCAAATGTAAATGTAGACCTAGCTAGCAAAACATCTTGCTTTCTTGGACAAAACCTTCAGGTTTTGATTGGCTGCTGTATCAGTAGACTGGAATACTTACAGCTGTCCTTGGAGGCCTTCTATAAAACTGCAGGTGTTCAGCTTTAGCAAATAGTTCTTATTATATGGATAGACTTTTGGCAGCTAGTAATGATGTTTCCTGAAATTGAAAAATTATTTTCTACCTTACACGCTGGTTTTACATTACTGGAATGTTGGAGGGGGAACCAAATACCTCTCATCGAGTAGTAATGAGACTTTTTGTTAGTTGTATATATTTTCTGATTTGTATATTTTATACTGGATTGCAAACTTTTTCCTTAACTGTTGTGGTCAGATTTGAAATCTCTTCCAGCAAAAGTAAAATTTTGAGGAATTAAGGAAGTGTCTGCCAACAGAAAGTTTATCCTTCTTTATACAGAACTAGCAACTGGGTTGCAGTCAGTGTACCACCAAACCCTGAGGTGAGGGGGTGTTGTAAAGCATTTAAAAATATTGAACATTATCATAGAATACTTTTAGAAGCTTTCTTTTCTTTTTTGTGTTGCTGAGTAAGACACATACAAAGATTTTATGACAACATATTTAACCTGTTCCATACCACCATCATATAGTGCTGGAAGAAAATGATGGATCATTTTGTTACAATCACTCTTTCAGACAGTGAGATTGATGGCATGCAGTATGGCACTTCTGGGGAACTGTAGTTTAATTGCAGGGAGTTAAATACCTTAGTAGAATTGTATTTGTATTGCATTTAGTTACCCAAATGCTTGACTGGATAACTTGGTGCTCATGTTTTCTTTAATAAGCCTACTTGTCCTTTACAGTGCTGAATCAGTATCTGAAGCCTGGTGGATCAAGATTCTCCTCTCCTAATTTTTATTTATTTCCAAAATAATACCTTGTTGAAGTAGGGTTATTTGAGTGTTTTAAGTGTACAATTTTGGGTCTCAATGTACAAAATTGAGTCTCTTCTTGACATAGGTATGTCTCAAGTCTATTAAATCAGAATACTTCCTCAGGGAAAACATTGATCCTTTAAAAAGGAGTGCTGGGAGGTGCTGGCAGAATCTCTCAAGGGTTTTGAGGACCCTAACCATCACTGTCAGTTTTGGATGGATATCTTTGGATGTTATGTGAAATATTATAATGAGGTTCTGAAACTGTAGAACAGTTGGGCAGCAGTTTGGGGTTTTTTTGTTTGGTTTTGGTTTTGGGTTTTTTTTTGTTTGTTTTTTGTTGTTTGGGGTTTTGTTGTTGTTTTGTTTTTTTTTTTTTTGTGGTGGAAAAAAATTAATGAATACAAAGTAAATGGGAATTTCTGACTTCAATAAATAGGGGCAGTGCAAGCCAACTCAGCATGCCCAGGAGACCATCCAAGTTCAGGAATGAAATACAAGGACTGAAGGTGCTTTTAATTAATTTTGTTTATGTTCATTGATTTGCTCAATCTTTGAATACATAGTTATTTTGTTTGTCAAATGTAGTCCAGGAAAAAAAACTTTATGCTTTGCCTGCTGTTCTTCTTTCTGCCTTTAAAGAAAGAAGAAGACACCAAGTGCAGCTATTAAATGTAAACCTCAGACTCTAATATCATTTTATCTGATGCTAAGCCACGCTGCTACAGACATGAGTTACTGCTGATGGCATAAATATGGCCGTAATTATAATAAAGGTTCCTCTGTGTCTCCTTACCTGTATTCCCTCTCACGTTTCTCACACCCATTTGCTCAGAGTTCTCCAGGTTTTTTTTATCATATGAAAGTATCATTTTCAAAGGCTTTTGTTTCTTGCATCCATGTCAGCACCGCAGATTAGAGTGTGGCAGGGAATACCTGGCTGCATACTTCCTTTAAACCTGAGCCAGTAGCACTGCAAAATGTTAAGGAGAGTACCCTTTCATCTCACACCATCCACCACTTAAAAGTGAAAGGTTTGTTGATGTAATCCTATTTTCAATCTGTAGAGGTCACCTGTAATGCACTGCTCTGAGGATAAATGCCCCAGTACTCTTTAATGTTAGAGGTTTCTTTTTTTTAAGGCATGTTTATTCATATTTTGTTTTGCCAGGATGTTTTTCAGGATGTGTTGAGAATTTTGAAGACTTCAGCTGGTTTTAAACCCTTATTAACTTTTCATTCAATTGGTAACAATTCTTTCCAAACTGATATTTTCATTATTTCAATATGCTTCAATTTTTTTTTTTTTTTGAAGAACTGAAAACTTTGAGGTAATCTATGAGGCAAGATGCAGTAACTAGCTCATAGGTGAAAGTACACTAAACCAGATATATATTCCCTTGGTAATCAGTGGCAAAGATAATGCTGATTTCGTTTGGAGAAGGATTGCATCCTGCCAGTACATCACAGAGGGATGAAATGGAAACATTAGTTTATAATGTAGTACTTAAACAGTTGTGAAACTCACATTCAGGATCTTTTTCTTATCTCTTTAAATACACTACTGGTATGTATAGGCCATGCTGTTTTTCCCCAGTAAAAGGGTAGAATCATATTTCATAGATTAGCTGCACCTACCTTTGCTAGGATGGGCTTTTTTCTTCATGATCCTGACTGATATCAGTAGATGCAGGTTGGCAAAGGCTTGCTGTAGCCCAGATGGGCTTTTGGGTATGCCTGCAGTTTTGGCACATTATAGCAGGAATTTCTTATCTATAAGTCTGTATGTTTTGGTAGCAGAATAAACCACTCCACACCTGTAAATTGTTCAGCAGACAACTTTCACAGTGCTAGAGCTGCACATGAATGTTAAACACTTTGGTGCACTTTTCAGAACTGGGCTCCCGGCTTGCCTAGTGTGCAGCAGTGGTTCTTTGCTTGTAATTGCTCTGTTTCCTGACTCAAGTAGTCATGTGGGGAGTTCAAGTTAGGTTAACAAGAGCAGGCTGACATAGAAAATGCCTAATTTCACTAGATTCTACACTGAATCCTGTCTTTTTATTGTTAATGCTCTTTTGTTAATTTTTGTTTCTTTGTTTCATCTGCCAGAGAGTTCAGCTGGCAGCAGGGAAAGTTTCCTGAGCTGACTTGGCCTGGTAAATGGTTTTTAAAGGCTGTTGCTGCCTCAGGAGGAACCCACTTTCCAGGGCTCTGTCACTTTCCTTCACTTGATTTTTGTGTTCAGTCCCTTCGTTACCATACCCCACATATGGTACACGCAGTTGCAATGACTTGCATCTGTCCAGAAGTGTGACTTTCTTAGAGCTGATTCTCCTGTTCCTTTGTGCATGAGCCAAAAAAGGACTGTTTTACACAAGGCTGCCAGCACCCTTCTCCCAGGAGAGCATGTGTGGTCCCTCACATTCATCTGAATTCCCACTAACCCCAAAGATCAAGAATGTTTAGACTTCTTCCTGTCTCTGGTGGCCACCATTATCAAAGTGACTTTGTCTGCCCAGAAAGTTAAAACTTGCTGCTATTACACTTCCAGTTCTATCAATGATAAACTGTGGAAAACATCAGTGTCATATATTGTATTTAACATGAGAAGCTGTTTGACACAGTGTATCCTTGAAATGTTTATAGTGAGTAAGCAAAACGTTGAATTCATTTAATAAAACCTCCCTTCAGCCTCAGAAATGGAACCCGTACAATGAAGTTTTATCTCTTTCAATTACGTTCACTCATATTTGAAGGGCCAAGCACTACATAATAAATGTAGGCAGGGAGACTCACTCTATTTATTATAACCTTTCATAGAATTCCCATAACATTTAGGTCAGTTGGTATTCCTACCTCTATGTTTCACTCCCAATGGCTCCAGACTCTAAGTGGAGTACTAGGGACAGGAAGAAGAAAGTAGAGCATATTGCAAACTGATTTTCCTTAGGAGGTGGTTTATTACCTGCTTAATTGCCATCCTTGTTGGCTATTCATGTTATTTCTTTGAGAAAGAACTCTTATTTGATAGCATTTCTCTTGTCTGTGAGCATCTTGAAGCTTGTTTAAAACACAAAGCAGTATAGGAGACAATGGGATGTGATGTCTTTGTGACTTGGAGACTGTGAGAAGGAGAGCTGCTCAGCATCTCTGGAGGAAACTACTAGTTTGTTTTGAGGGGAGCCAAAATGGTTTTAAGAGAATGTGGCAAAGCAGAATTTTCTTAGTCCTAATTTCACCTTACTGATAAATGTCATTATGCCTCCCTGAGCTTGTGCTAAAAGGGGAGGTGGGCAAAAATTTCTATGACAAACATCCTTAGATGCAGCTGGAATGATATTAATGGTAGTTGCTTCAGTGCTCCTTTAAGCCTGCATTCCAACCACAGGAAAAATAGCTTTAAATTAAAAACTACTCAGACATTCATAATTTTGATGTTTAGCAGTTCTCTTTAATAATAGCTTAACAGAGCATGCCAAAAAATATGAAAAGAACTTAAAAGGGGTGCCTAATGTTCTCTAATAGGGAACATTAATGGACCTTTTCCTCTCACTTTATCCCGAGCCACCAGGAGAGGCAGCAAAGGAATAATTCAGCCTGCTTTTGTATAGGGGGCTGTCACATGAAGTGACATTGAATCACTTGCATTGAAGAAATTCCAGATGGAAGCTGCAGGCTGAAAATTGGCATGAGAATATGCTGGAAAAGTGTCTTCACATATTTGTCCTCTGTGCAACCAGACATTCTTCCGTTGGCCGCTGACCTGCATGGACTTTTGATTTGACTTGGTCCAGCCATTCCTAGTTCTTAACATGCACTACATGTGAAAAAAGAAATGGGTCATTGAATAAGACACACAGCCTTGTCTTAGATGAAAATTTGCTCCTCAGTTGAAACAAACTAGCTTGTGCTTTCCTCAAATTTTTAGCCAGATAGCAGATTTTTTAGTGGAATCTTCTATGTAACACATGTATGATTTCATTTGCTCCTTACAGGCCTCCTCTCAGGCCATATTTCTTGATTTCTCCTAATTAGTTACTGTGGAAATGATTATGTCATAAACACAAACAATGGGAATATAAGGAGCAGATGAATTCTTAAGAAGCAAAGATTCGTTTTCCTGTAAATGATGAAAAAAAACCCCCAGAATGAACAACACAAAGGAGAAGCATTGTAATACTTTCTGTATTGTCTTTCATCTCAGGATTTTACAGTACTTCTCAAGTATAAATACATTAAAGATTTTTGAAAAGCTGCTGCAGAAATGCTGTTGAAACCTACGTCTTAGTGGTCCTTGGTTACTCATGATCAAATCATTGTTGCAAACTGAGCCTGTGCTCTGAGAGCTGACCGGGTCCTTCCCAATGTTGGGTCCTTCCCAATGTATACATCACCACTAGTTATAGAGATTCTGTTGACCAAGTTATTTATACCTGTGCAGTCCAATTTGCTTCAAGACTCGTTTTATCCCTCTGCCTTCAGATTATTTTCCTTTGAGATTTGTAGACAGTTCCAAGACTTTCAATAGTGTTTCCTTACTGTTGCTGCATTTTGTGAAAGACCAGTAAAATAATTGTATCAAAGGAGTACAGGGTGAAACAGAATTTGCAGCTGTATCAATCTCAACTGTGTTCTGCATGACTATTGGGTTAAATATCAATAAAAATATATATTTTTTTGCCATTGAAGTCAGCACATGTGGCTATGTTTCCTCTGGGAAATGAAATCCATCACTCTACTCAAGCCCACTGTATGGTGATGTTATCTTTAAATGCTTAAAATGGGGCTTGTGTAGCATGTAGGCCATGTGAATTCACATGTGGATTTCACCAAGGGAGAAGCTTGTTGAGTCAGAAGATGCCTTTTTGCATAGTCACTTTTCAGAGTTGTGCTATATTTTTGGCATTCACAACACCTCTGTCATGTGAGTATTTATAAGTGGTGCTTTTTACAGATGGAAAATGCAAGGCAAAGAGATATTATATGACTTGTCTAAAAGAGAACAGTTGGTTAATGGCAGAGTGAACACAGAGCTCAGGATTTCCAACTCTGTCTCCTAGACTCCACAAAACATTTCTAGAGCAATACTGAAGTGATGTAATGTGTAAACAGAATTGTTTCCAAACAAAATTATCTGTCAGGTTACATTAAATATCTGCAGCAGCTCTTTAAACATGCAAGAACAGATTGATTTAAAATATATGTAGTCTTTTCTTTTGTGACGAGAAGGAAGAAATGCTTCAGTGTTAAAATATTTAGATGTCCCATTGATAAAAAATATTTGTAGATATTATCCTGCTCTCAGCTGAGGAATAGGGAATCTACATGGCTCTTAGGCTTCCAGCTAAAAAGTCTTTTGAAACTGAAGTTGTAAGCGCAAGTTAGTAAGTAGGACACTCTTGTCAGCTGCCGGCATCTGTTATTGGAACTATACACTATTACATTTCCAGCATTGCCTTACAATATGCCAATGGCTACTTTATAGAACTCAAACATGCATAAGAAAGATATGTGAAGAAGGGCAAAATGCTTTTGCATAGTTTTTATATTATTCACACAACTGGAATGTGTACAGCATAGTACAGAGTGTAACAAGAGCAAATGCTGAACCACATCAAGCTGTTCCCTTGTCGTGCATGTCATTTAAATATCAAATCTATAAGGGCGTTTGCTGTGTTCTTCACACACAGAAAAACCACAACTAAGTGACTTAAAAGTATCCCATGAGTTTTTGAAAATGTGGACAAACAACTCTTCTTTTTGATAATTGCAAATACATTGTTCCATTCTGTTGGTTCTGCAACATCTGGTGTTTTATAAAGCATTTTAAAATGTCATCTCCCTTCCCCATTTGCCCACACCCTTCCCACTGCACCTTAACCCCAGCATACCAAGAAACTTTAGTTTGTAAGGAAATCTGTGGAAAATCTTGCAAAACAGAGTTAAGACATTGCGTCTCTATAGATTTGAGCTATTCCTTAAATTAACAAGGAAGCTGAGTCAGCTATATTAGTGTATAGAAAGATTTCCATGAGGAAGAGGAACAAGATTCTGGGCTTATTCAGTGGAAAGGTGATATTAAATGACTCTTGAAGAAGAGATTACTTTGAACCTTCTGCTTGGTAGTGTTAACTTGATAGTCTTGGCATTAAGTCTTCATAAAAAGATCACAAGGCAGTTTCTCAAGAATGAAAGACTGTAATCCCTCTCATCAGTCCTGGTATGTGTCCAGTGTTTGACTTGTAAATTGCATGTAGTTGCTTCACAGTTAGCAAGTTTGTGAACTTTGTGCTTCAGGATAGTCTAACAGGTTAAGGAATCAAAGTGGATGAATGATAATGCCATTACTGTGTACCATCTGTCCATAATCAGAGTGTTTAAACATTTTTCATAGGCGTTCTTGTCAGTCCATTGCAGCATACAGTGAATAGAATATTTTGAGAAGTAGGAAGTGAGCGAATGTACAAATCTAATAATATAGAAATAACTGCAGAAAAATCCCTAAGCAAGGCATCCCTATAAATGTCATGAGTTGTGGGACGTCATCTTGCCTAATTTTAGCTATCACTTAGGCATATGGGCTCAGCAGGTTGTATGGCCCCCATTTTCAGTGAAGAGAAAAGGAGTGGGAGCACCTCTAGATGGCAGTTCATCCTGCATGTGTAGGTGAGACTGGGTGCTTACTTTCAATCTGACTAAATCTGGGTGGGTTGAATCTCACCTTCATTACTCAGCACAGAGGAAGATGCTTTACAGTCTCATGCATTTAAAATAAGACTTATTTCCTTAGCTCTTGAAGTCCATGGAGGAGAAGATTTCTGCTGTATATAAATCATGAGGGTTGAAGAAGAGTATGGTGAACAGTTTACTCAGTGAAGTTGCCTTTTTCATAAATGCACTGTAAATGTGTGTCAAATCCTAAAATAAAGTGTATCTATCTACAGTCAGAAGGCTATGTTAAGCGATATGTATTAGTTTCTATTTACATAGTTGGTGAAAATTGGCAAAATTTTATTCATAGTGACAAAATGTCATGTTAAAGTATGTTTTTAAAAGGAGACTGACACACTATATGGATGATTTCTGATCATGTTTTTGGTGATTAGGGTATTCAGTGTTCTTGTCCTTGTGACCACACTGGCACAGCACTTCTCCACCCACCGTAGATTAAAATTACTAAGTATTATGACAAAAATTTCTTAAGAGGCTGAATAAAAGTGCAGTGTTTGAGTAATCTTATTTCAAGTTCTTTGTTGCCTTAGCTGGAATGCTATTAGTAGCCAAGGAGATGCACTGGGACCTTGTATCATTAAACTGTTTTAGGTCTGTTTTGCCAGAGCTTGTGACTGTCAGGTAAGTAGGGATGCCTCTAAATGCTTTTCTCTCACTAAAACAAGTAACAACCAATGCAAGTACAATACAGTAGCACTGTTTTCAGCATGGATTAGAAACCAGAACATCTGTTTTAAGCTCACAAATAAGCTTGTACCTGTGTGCTGCCATCTGCTCTCCTTTCTGTTACAGTTATTTCCTTAAGATTTTCCAGTTTGTGCTGCATTCAGACTTTCATTTTCCTAGTGAAAAATACTCTTTATAAAGAGCACTTGTTTAAATTAACAAACCAGTGATGAGAGGGATTACTTTTACTCCTTGCAAATAGTATAAAGGGGAAAGTTTCAGACTGGAAGATGCATTTCTGCAAATAAAGGCATAGTAAAACTGTTCATGAGTATTTTTAGGCTGAAAGTTAGAGAGTGATGTAGAACATTTCTATAGGGGTAGTGGATGCAAGCATTCAGGCTACAGCTGAGATTGATAGCTTTAAGAATGGGTTTATGGGGAAGTTATAGTCTTGAAGTACAAAGGCCCAGATATAGACACTAAGGTAGAAAAGAACATAGTGATTTTTTTCTTCTGAGTAGCCGTGGTTTTCTGAATTCTTGGGTAAATCATGCTTTTTTTATAGTTTGTGGATATAAACTTTGCTAGCTGCAGTCTTTAAGAACCTGACAGTTTCTACTCTTTAACCTTTATTCTTGTATTTTGTGTTCTGTTCTTCCATGTGATGAGCCACTCAGATGATTGTGATACCAGCCACGTACCATCAGTATTGTGAACTCAAATCCCATTACTGTGCAAACACTATTGCTGGAGCCCTAGAAGTTTAAGAAATAAAGGGAAATGGTGTTTCCTTTCAACTATTAGCCACGTGACCTTTTGTTCTCACATGGTTTAGTCCCTCTTCTGTACATGACTTCCACTTGGGACTTTTTTGGCTTTTGTCCATTTTATTTAGTTTATTTCACACATCATTATGAGAAGCACTGGTTATGAAGATACGCAGCTCTTGTCATAACAGAAGTATTTCATATGCACCTGCAATTCGACATTTGTGTTCGGGGAATATTGCAGAGTGAATAAAAAAACTGAGATAATTTAGGGTGTTTTGGTTCCACCTGCTATGGAATTGTATTTTTGGAGGAAGGGCATTGATGTGTTATTTTGTTTGCTTGGTTTTTTTGAGAATTACTTTTTGGTGATTTTTTTTCCCCAAGAACCATCTGAAGGTGTGTTTTTGGTGCTAGGGAAAAGGTATATTGTAGGTTACAATGCTAAAAGCACAGAAGAAAGGAAAATCTGTAAGACAGATGACTGCTAACATGATGTAAATACCCTATTTTTAAATGCAAGAGGAAAAAGGTGTTCCATTTATAGTCTTGAAGCTGGAAGCTTCATGTTTGTGATAGTACCATGGCAATGTGCAAGTATTAATCACTTCCTGTTTGCTATTTGTAACAGCAACATCAAAAAAACCCTGTTCTCAAGAAGCTTTATATTCTTGTTGCTTTTTACTCTCTTTCTTCAGATGTACCTATTGAGATACACTAAGACCCCCCTAGCCACCTTTCCTGTGTGTGTGAAAATAAAAGGACCTGTAACCTGCTTGTCTATGACCTCTCAGAATCCCCCTGGTGCATGAAGTTGTTTGCCACTGTGCCCAGTTGTCCCACCACCCTTTCATCACATACTAGAGGCAAGAAAGGGGAGGGTGTCAGGGTGTGCTGCAGCTGTGCTCTGCTAGGTCTCAACCAGGTGCTTACAGAATTAGGCAGCTATAAATGGCTTCCTGATAGCATTCCCCAGCCTGCCTTTTCTGAGTGAAACTGCACAGGAGCGTATCTGGTCTGATAGCACTCAAAAAACCGAAATATTTGGCATGGAAACTCTTCTTGCTGCTCATTGCAGTCAAATGGCTTTAGAATGAGAACGAAATAATAGTGCAGCAACTGCAGTGAAATTAAGAGTTCAGTCTCATGTATCCATGTTACGTGGAAAGAAAAACAATTTGAGTTATGTTAACAGTGCCTCCATAATGGAAAATGTTGATACTTATGCTGATGGGAATTTTCTCTAATTGATCTGCATCAAGGAACTGTTACTGGAAACTGATATTTCACACTTTCATACCATAGTGATTGTTACTTATTAAGTGCTTTTATATCCTGGTGCCTGGGAGTAAAGGGTTCCCAAATATGTGTTAATGTTAATCCAACTTGTCAAGTAAGTTTTCATTATGTGGTGTGACTGGAAAATGATCTGTTGTGAGCTTTGCTTTATAGTTTAATTCAAGGGAAATTTAAAAAGTAGTTTCAATATTTCTTTTTATTAGTTTTACCATTTAATTCAGAGATTCTATTTTTTGGGGGGAAGGGAAAGAGATTGTTTTTGGTGGGAGACTTGCTTGGCAAGTAGTCATGGTCTATTTTTGTTGAAAACTGAGTGTCAAGACAGGACTCAAGTTGCAGTAAAGTAGCTTATGGTACAAGGTAAACTGTATGTTTCCATGGAATATATCCTGTGATGAAAGCTTCTTTCTTAAGTAGTCACTTTCTAAATAATGCATTCTTTCCAGACACTGTTGCTATTTTGTTCTTTGTCAGGTAATTACAAACTTGCTTCTCAGAAAGGAAAAAAAAATAGGAAAGTAAGAAAAGAAAAAAAAGCCATATATCTACAGGAAGGCTTTTAGGTGGTAGGTAGGCTTTTAGCAGGTAGGTCCTGCTTAATCTGGTTTAATCTTTGCATATATAAATTCATGTGTGTTTTGAGAGCTTGTTTTTCTAATTTGAAGCACCCTTCTGTATTTATTTCTCTGAAACTTTTTGCATCTTTCATATTATGAGGAAAAAAATCAATGCTGGCATTGAATTTATGTATATAAGTTAAAGACTTTTTGAAATGCATGATTTATCCTGGTTTTAAATGACAAGCTATTACCACCCTCATAGAACAGTACCCTAAAAAACCTAACTGGTTTGCAAATGATGTTTGTGAATTCATTCCTGAGCTTGAATATAATGCTTTATCTCCAAGTGTGCAGTTACAGAACAATGTAATTTTTCATGTACCATCCTCATTGAACAAAAGAGTCATGGAACAGATGAAGAGAGAAAGGAAGGGAAGATTTAGGAAGAGGATGTGACTCAGGGATTCAGGATCCTACCAGATCAATAGAGCAGCCCCAGAAAGAGAATGACATCCAGCTGCTGCAAACAGGCAGATGAAGAAGAGGCCTAGAATGAAGAAAAAGAGTGAGCAGAGGAATAAATGTGGTCAGAAGTGGAGGGCAGAGTTAGTCCTTTATGCATTTCAAAAAAAGGAGAGAAGCAGTTGGATTTGGAAATGAGTGAGAGGATTGTTTGCTGGGCCTGATTTTTTCATTTATTTTCAGTGAAAACAAAGATACAATCTTTTTTTCTTTGGTGATATGAAATAGTTTCCTGCAGTGAGATAAGCTTAATGCTATCACCCCAAATATTTTTTTAAATGAGTTTTAAAATACTTTTAAAATTCCTTCGTTCTTTTTAAAGGTGAGTTTCAAAATGGAAATGTAATTTGGAAGCATCCGCTCTGGAATTTGTCTAAGTGATATGTGTTAGATTTTGTGGGATTTTTTCAGTCAAATATTGCTGATTTCAACCTGAAATCGTTTTCAGGTGGGCTGAAAACTAGTACATTATGCACTGAAGGAACTACCCAGCTGTATAAATCGTGAAGTACCTTGGTCTTTTTTTCAGAAGGAAAAGCTGTGTGCATTGCATAATTACTTTCAAATCCTGGAGATACTTGTCTAATCCAAGTGGTCTTGAATCCAGGCTGAGGTTCTCAGCCCCTAATTGCATGCCAAATACCTGTGTCATTTGAGAGTTCAGATTGTTTGTTCATAGTAAAGAAAAGTGCCAGCTCATGCTGTGTCAAAGATCATGGATTTTTTGCTGTTTCCTTCTTCCAGAGTCAATTCTATTTGTGCTGGGTCCTATACCCTTTATTTGTTGTAAGTGCTGTTATAAGTAAGGCTCTTTGCAAAATGGGGCTCTTTAAAATGGAAGCATTCCTAGTTATTTATGAAAAATGTCTAAATTCCTTTGGCTTGATCACAGAGAGAAAATAGAAATAATCCTTTTTTTTTCCTCTGTTTGTTTTGTTTAAAATTGTGAAAGAAAATGAGTCTTCTAAACAAACAAACAAAAAGCTCATTTTAGTGATAAACTGCATGCTGCTGACTGAGTGCAAGTAGCATCCTTTTCTTATAATTGTCCCTTGGCACATTCATGACTGTGTGCTGCTTAGAGGCCTGTCTGATAATCTTTAGCTAGTTTTAAATCACGGATTTCTCCATATGCAGGCCACATGTTACAGAAGATACTGAAAGTTCACATGTGAGCACACACTCTGAAAGGCTTTAAAACATCCGCAGGTATCCTTAAAGGACACATGCTAAGAGAAAAAGTTTATAGGGTGTGGAATAGGAAGGAGTGTCAGAGCAAAACCAAGTTGTCAGATATTCATAAAGGCTGTACAAAGTTAAGAGAAAATTCTGATTTCTCTATGGTACGTTTCTTCACCAAGACCAAATTGTCATTCACAGGCAAATTAGAGCCACTTGGGAAAGGGGGTTTGCCAATAAGACCATTGCCTGTAGGAATTATGGGAGGATATTTGTGATAGTTGTTGGAGTAGGACAAGTTTTTGGTGACATAGCATTGTACTTGCATTAAAATTTTATGGCTACCTTGGATTTAATTCCTGTAAGCTGAGAATGAAGAATCTGATATGAGTGAGTGCCAGTGCTACTGAACACAGCAAGTTCTTTCCTTGATTCTCCACTGAATATCTTTGCTGTGCCACATGGCTTCTGTGGATTGCCCTGTGAAACAGAGTAAAACTGGGTGGCAGTTGTGTTACTTGTGTGCACATATGCAGGGTGTACTCACATGCATTGTCTACACTCTTACCAAATTTCAAGATTTGCTTCCAGGTAAAATTTGAGGATGAATATAGAACCTGTTCTCTTTCTTCTTGCTGGTGAAATAATTTATCCAAAATGTAGGCTTTTACCTGAACATAAAGTTTGTATTTCTTTTGAAACAGCCTTCAGGTAAAAGTAACAAATTCTTGTAGAATATAATAAATTTTGGTCCACATACTCACTCACTTACTAGTTAGTAGCATTAAAAAATTAAATTTAATTTACCTCAAGTAGGCAAACAAATCTGTATCTTTTGCAGTGACTAGAACAAGAACTATGTTATGGATATGTTTCTTTTAAACAGCCTTATCTCTGACTTCAAAAAATTTTTGTCTAGAAAATCCGACTCTGCAGAAGGGCTATGTTAGCATTTTGCAATTTTGTTGTCTGCCATTACTCAGGTAGTGAGGAAAATAAAAATCTTCGCTATGTTTACAGTAGATTTTTCACCAACTGAAATAAAAGAGAATACATCAGTTTATCTGATAGTTGTTCAGGTGTTTGGTATATTTTGATCTTCTGTTGTCTCTGTAACACTCGTTCAATGTGGCGATAGTGGGGAATGTGCATCTGCTGTCCATGTCCCAGGAACAATGGATATACGAAAGGTTCAGCAACACCCTCTTGTTCAAACGGAATGCAAGAGTAAATTTTGGATACAGGGTGATGTCACATCCTTGGAATAAGTTGTTACTTTTTTATGATTGAGCTAAAGATTTAAACCACCTGCTAGTCACGCAGGTTTGTTGGGGATTTTTCTTTTTTTTTTTTTTTTAATTATTGATCAGAAAGAGATCTGAATTTAAACAGGGGATTAGTACATATACTCAAAATGAAGGAAAGAAGTCCACTGTTGCTGAAATGAGCACAGGCATTATAAAATTATATGCTTTAGAATTTCTAACGTCTTCTTTAATTTGAGGAAGAAGATTTGCCCTTTCAACTTCTGTTGGTCCTCTTCTGTGTGTTGGGAATGGGATTGGTTCTTGTTACAGTAGGCTACAGTGACTCTGATCCAAGACTCCACTGATTATCAGCAGCACTAAACATGGTGAGAAAGAGAAGTGTATTGCAGGACCAAGTTTTAGTTTTTTTGTATAAATGACAAAGCAGCTATCTCTTTTTACAGCATCCTTATAACTTTATTATAGCTCTTAAGCACAATCAGGACTGTCTACATGTACAGAATGAATGCATGACCTCACTCTAGATATATGAAGTATACTTGAGTGCTCGTAGTTTAGTTGTGTAAAACTATATCTACTAAGGGATAACTGGGGGCAGACTGACCTATTCTGGGAAGAGATTTGGCAAGGAAAGATTTATCAACACCATCTTCACACTCAAGAAAAAGATGGGTTATATACTTACTGATGTATTATTTGCATTGTGCACCATGGATGGGACAAAAGAACTTATATTTTAAACTGATTTCATATATTCTTTCAGTGAAGAGAGTCCATATGTTGGTGGATGTTCATGGGTATTCATTAATATACTTAGTCATCAGGAATTATGTCATGATGATCTTTCATAAAATACATAAACCAGCTTGTTTAGGAAAAGAAAATCTTGGATGGCTGAAAGATTATAACTGGCAGACAGAGAAATGACAGATCACCATAGGAAGTTCTTACTGATGGAAGTAGGCACAATGAACAGCATTGGCACTGACTAAATTTGTCATAAGCCATATTGGGAACATTAGTTTTCCATGCCGTTGGCTATTCCTGACTGCTAACAAAGATTCTGGTCGCATTCCAATGTTTTTTTCATAGTTGAAGTTCTCACAGTAGCAATAATTTCAAGTCTTCTGTGTATTAAACTGCAAAAAACCCACATAAAAACAGTCTATCTTTCAAATCCAATAAAGTGGAAAAATCCAGAAATGTAGTTGTTGCCTCCACAGAAGCTGTTAGCATTTTTGATAGAAAAGGGGCCTGTGTGAACAGACCAATTTGTATTTAAAATGCAGATTTACAGTGTCAGATGGTATCTCATTCTGAGCAAGCTTGTCAACACATCAGGGAACAGCATATTCTGCCTGAAGTAATGTGTGGATTGAAAACCGTACGTTACCTCAAAAAGACCACACCCCTTTTTCTATTACCAACTTAGGCAAATCTAGTTTTTAAGTAATTATATTAGCAAGTACTTTCTAGAATGCTAAAAGTATAAAGTCCTAGGAATCTTAGAGAGAAGGGTTTTGGTAAGAGGCCAGATATCTGAGCACCTTGTATGTGTTTGTTTGTGTGTTTATGTATGTATCTGTGTATGTATGTATATATATATATAAGTATGAGAAGGAAAAGGATCTACATCTGAATTAGACTGTTGCATCAAAACACAAAATACTGCCAATGCAATGCAACAACAGAGCAGTGCATAAGAGCTTAGCCTAACAGGAAAAATGAAAGTTTTCTCTGAATCTCTGGATGTTTTTCATCTATTTTTTTTTCAGAGAACTATGTGACAGCTCTGTTCAGTACCTCACCCAGTGGAAAAGTCTTTTCATTTAGTCAGACATAAAAAGGAAAAACCTTTAAAGAGGTAGCTTGTCCTTAAAGCAGCCCAATACAGATATGGGCAGGGTTTGGATTTTTGACATCAGCTTTCTCATTTCTCCTCTTGACAGATAAATCAAGCAAATAATGTTTAACTTGGCATGGAGCTTATAAAAATAAATAAGAATCTTCATTTGCTCCCAGGGATTCTTACATTTTAAATTACCTTTTAAAAGTTCACATTATAAGAATGTAATGTAAACAGAATACTTTCTGTATTTACTGGGCAAGAGAAAGATTATTTTTAATATGGAAGAAATGGGGTCTTTAAAATAGAGGGGTCCAGTCCTTTGGTAGCCTTTTCCAGCCTCATGAATTGCTCATTTCACCAAATGAAATATGATCTATTTTTTTCAGATGATAGAAGTATTGACTTCTTTAAGTTCTTTAAACCCTAACCTTAAGGGACCTGGGTAGAAACAGATATTTAAAAGATGTTTAACATAGATAAGCAAGGAAAAAATTCCCAGGACCCAAGGTCAAAATTTTAGAGCCATTTTATTGAACAGTCTGTGTATTTCTGACATGACAGATGAGAAAAAAATTCTTTGAAAAAACTGCCATGAACAAATCAGCATGAACAATAGTAATGTTAAAATGTGTTTTTTATATAGGTTTTGTTTTCTTCACATTTGGCAACCAGAAGGCAAAAAAAGGAAAAAAAAAAAAAAAAAGCTATTTTTATTCCATGATGCTGAGACCAAAATTCAAGTTTTCTTTAAAACTCATTGCAAGTGGGGTATTTGGTGGAGGCCATGAACTACTTTAATACATATTCCATCATTCTGGGCTGTATTTTTTTTTTCTTGTTTTTATTCACTTTAGCCTAGTGAATGATTGAAAATCCAGCTACAGCTAGCATAGGCTTCATTGTTGGAGCTGAAGCCTTAGATGTGCACTGAATGGCAAGTGGTGAACCCAGAAAACTTAATGCTGTCTAAAGGAAGAGAAGGGCCAGGGTAGTTGGATGAATACTTAATTCCTTATATCTGTTTTATGTCTCTAGTCAGCCTGGAAACACAAATTTCCTAGTGAAAGAGTTACATGGTCTTTCCAAGAACTCTGCTTACTTGCAAAAGAAAAGATTGGCTTCTATGAAAAGCGTCAGAAATGAAGGAAAAGTAGGAAATAATAATAAAGACATTCTGTAGGAATCTCAGCAGAAGAACTGCTTTTAAAAAATAACATTCTTACTGGCACAACCTCCTGGCCTATAATAAAGATTAAATCCTCAAATGACAGAACACTTCATTCCCTCATGCTAGAAAAAGGGCACTGTCTAGAAAAGACTTTCAGTTGCCCAAAGCAGTAATTACTAGCACTCTGGAATGAGTCAAGAAATTGTTTCTTTCTCTTCAATAAATTCTGTGACAGGAATTTAGTATCCTTCACTAAAATCTTACATGACATGCCTATGGAACTGTAAGAAAAAAACATATCTAACCCTTCCCCAAAGAAATAAGCCTGTACAATTTTTGGATTAAATTTGCAGATTCTGTCAGTTTTCTTCTGTCTGTCATTTATTGTATCCGTAGCTTTCCATATTTAAAAAATATTCATTATAATTTACCACTTAACAATAATAGTTGCTTATGTCAGCAATCAAAATTTTTCCAATAAGAGAAGGAAATTAATATTTTGCTTTATGTTTTCAAGAATTAATACATATGGTCACCATATTAAATGACAGTTCCAATGTTTAATATTTTATTTAAATGTTTAATGAATAACTTTGTACTTCTGCTCATTTGGGATAGCTGTGGAAAAAAAAATAAACATTTTATTTGATCCATTTGTGTTGAGGGACAGAAAGGCAAAAGCACCATAGCTTGGCATGGAAACCCATCTGGTTAATACAGTGGAATAATTCCCTTTTGGCCATCATTCTAATTATTGTATTGAAACATATTCTGTTTCTTTTTCCAGTCTGACCTCTTGTAGATACACAAAAATACAACTGAGAAATTGAAAAATTCCACTTAGGATGAATTTGACCTCTTTCTACCAGTTTCTTTAGTCCTGGAGTTTAATACAGATTTTTCACACAGAAATATAAAAGGTTATTTGTTAATGTGTCTCCCCTCATTCTTCATTGTCTCTCTTCCTTGATCACATTTTTCATAAGTCTTTTCCTTATGTTACCAAAGTATTTTTATTAATGCAGCACACTTTTTATAAGTGTTATAATGGAGCAGGCTATGAGCGTTTGTCCTTGTGGTTGAGAGGAGACCTGTATTGCTTTGACAAAAATGTTTCTAGTGTACAGGATTTTATGTTCAAATTTAAGCTTTATTTTTTTTCTGATTTATTCAGTACTTGAGAATTACCATGTCAGAATTGTACTCTATGCAAAAACATATGGCCATCCATAGCAGAAGACATGGATCCAACCAGGTGAAGTTACAAACAATGCAGCTTTGTGAACCTCAAGCTCGCTATCATTTTTTTTCCTGTTACAGTTTGCCCAGCAATGCCATTATGGATGAAAATGAATATGTAAATTATGTAGATTATGTAAATGTAAATTATTGTCAGAATAATAATTTAATATCTTTTAGAAGAGTTCCAAGCATAAACTGACACAATCTTTTCTGTCTGCACTACATTATAGGTCCCATTTTAACTGGAACTCTAAAGCTGGTCCTTTTGATTCTCACTTTTGTCGGTCAATCAAACCTTTTTACCTTAATTAATGTTTTGGGCATTAAAAATTATGTTTTAAATAAGGCAGAAGGGGATTTTGAATCTGGATCTTTTGACATTACAGCTTCATTGTCAACATAAAAATATGCTTTACAAGAGCCACCTCTGAGACAACACAAAGAGAAGCACATATTTTCTTTTTTTTTCATGATGAAGCTCAAATTTCAGTCAGACTGGGATCACAATATAGTTTTGACAAAAATACACAAAAGATTTTGTATTCATTATAATACAGAATAAAAGAATTTAATGAAACCTCAAAATTTGCCATGAAATGGAGCTGTTGTTTTCACTGTTGTTACTTCTGATCCTTCTAATCAGTTTTTCCCATTGACTCCAGGATAATATGGAAAGGTCTATCACCAGTAGATTCATTCCATCCTCTTGACTTACTTACCATGCTACAGCATGAACAATATTTTAACTATTCTTGGCTTTTATCTTTGGTGGTGGTAGACTTGCTGCCCCTTCAAAAATATTTGTATTAAAATACTGATACTTTTAACTCTTGTGACCTTTGGTTGTATCCAGTATAAATAAACTGAGTATTAAATGAAAACC
Organism: Rhipidura dahli; assembly: GCA_013399225.1. Lineage (NCBI taxonomy): Eukaryota > Metazoa > Chordata > Aves > Passeriformes > Rhipiduridae > Rhipidura > Rhipidura dahli. The sequence continues at coordinate 610,670 of VXAC01003207.1, read as the reverse complement.
TTCCTTTTTAGGTAAGTTCAGCTGTGTTATTGTTTTGAGGCACATGTCTTATATGACAGTTATAATCTAAGAAAAGGTGGTAGCTCTCTGCTTTTTCCTAATTAACAGGTACAAGATCAGAGCTGTAGCATAGGCAGTCTGATGGCTTAGTGTATTCAGGTTGTAAGAAATAAGATATTTTCTCTTTGCCCAGATATTCAAATATGAAATCCTCCTTACTTATATGAAGGGTTAATGAAGATCGGGTTTCAGCAGGAAGAAGGAAACCTTTCTCTATAACATTAAACAGATTTTCTTTTGGTACAAATATGTTTAATTGCCCACCACACAACAAGTAAAATCATTCAAATTAATGGTGTTCAGCCAAATGTAACATCACAAACACTGAAAGGCTTGAGTTACACATTCTTTCAGAAAGGATAAAACCATTTTTTTTGCTAACTTTACAATTGAAAATTGTTAGTGTCTGTGTTAGGTGCCAACAAGTGCACTTGGGCGCCTCTTGTCTGATCAAGACTGTCGTCTTCTATGTCCTTCAGGAAAAGAGAACCGCCAAACACCACAAAAGGTGACATTTGAGCAGATGAGGTGCTGAGTTGAGTCCATTAATCTCTTACTAATCACTCTGACATTTTAAAGGATGATTTTCTTGAGCAGGGGGAAAAGAAAAATTCTCCCAATAGCTTACTAGATATTGTGAGGACTGGAAACAGGATGGGTAGTCAGAGGCCATTGATAGATTGAATTTTCTGTTACCAAGGAACAAAATAAACAAATGTATTTTATCCTGGGAATGTCTACCTGGAGAAGAGTTCTCAAGACCCAGTCATTCACTATGCCCTTTGGCTTCTTTGAATTGGGATCAAGCTCCCAAGATAATTCCAAATTTTGGACCGCTATCTGAACCATATTTCCCTATCAGTTTTTGGTACATGTACTTTTTCTCATCACTAAGGTTTTTTTAATATGTCTGGATAGATTGGTTAACTGTTTGCCCCTGCATTTCACATCATCTTTAATTTTATTGACCGAAACTGTTTGTTGCTTGAATTTGTTGGGGTAACCAGCCATTACTACTGCTTGATTATATTTCCTCATTATAGTTACATCCACTTGCATTCACAACTGCACAGAATACATTCAGGTACACTTTCAGAAGTGATCGTGATAGGGTGTCCCTGTGGGAGGAAGGCAGTACTGTCTGAACTCATCACATTTGTTCCTCAGGTATATTTATTTGTTGGCTTTTGTATTTGATACAGGAACAGGACTGTGCCCTTATTGATCAGGAATCACATAAAACTTCTTTGCATGCAGAAATAAATACATTAGTTCTGTCATAATGTTTTTTTCTCTATCTTACTTTTGAAAATTCTGTTTCTCCTAGTCACAGTCATAATCACATCAAAAGTTCCTCTTTTTTTTCTTCTTGTCTGTCACTACACAGCACCCTAAATAAGGTTGTTTTACCACTTAACACTCTGCTGATAACACATTTTATGGGGCCTAAGACAGAATTTTGACATGGACACTGATGGATATAATCATTACAGACATCCCTGTAAATGTTTTCTGTGACTCTAATTGCTGTAAGGCAATCTTTTTTTAGAGGCAACTGCAGGATTATTTGATCAATTTTAAAATTATTGTTGTTATTATTTTATTTTATGTCAGTCTTGAGCACTTACTTTTACTTCTAGCAACTATTGGAGACATACATAAACTGCTGATTTTAACAGCATGATGATTTAAAGCACTTTCTTTCCTTCCTTTGCAGTTCCAGAGAACAACAAACAAAATAGTATCACATGTAAGATTACATTTCTACCAGCCCTCAGGATTCATGCACCTCTTGTATATTCATGGTGTCTACATCATGAGATTATATATATTAATCTATAGGATAAGTTCTCCAGTAATTCCCAAATCCCTGTACAAGTTCATCCAGCCCTGACAGCATTGCTGCTCCTCCAGTCAGATTTTGTTCTCAGGTGTTTCCAGATGTTACAAAATTCCAATTCAAATTATGTGTAGAAGTCACCTTTATATAAAAAAAAACCAAACCAACCAACAAACAAACAAAAACCCCTAAAAACCAACTTAAATATTTTCTCTAGCAGAGCAAAGAAAGTTTACATCTTGTCTGAGTCTACCTGATGTGTTTTGGAGCGTTCTCACAATAGATGCATGTATGTAATGTTAAAAAAACTTCAAACACAAAAAGTCCTAATGTTAATGTTTATGATATTTATTAATTTTTCTTTCCAGTATCTTCTGAAAATAAAACACATTGCAGTTAAAACCAAAGTGATTTGCTTAACATTTCAGATTCAAACAGTATAAGGTCTACACAGACTCTGTAATGTTAGGGGGTTTTATCTCCAACAGTTTTGAAGATTGTTATTACTCTAAGTATCATATATCATATTAACAACTCTAAACATTTTGAATTATTTCAGCTTTCAACAAAAACTGTTCCAAATTGGTCAGTTGAAGTTTATATTGTGTAGCTCAGATATTGCATACCCATTGCCCATATTCCTTAGTTTTGTGATTTGTATTTGAAAAGGACAAACTATTCCTCACTCTGTTGTATCTTCATGATCATCCAGTCCCAAGGAAATTAGTTTAAAAATGAGCTTTTAAATTTCCTGCAAATACCTGGTGAAGGCATTTTACAAATCTAGACATAATTAAGAGTTTTAAAAATTCTCAGGTTTATTCAAAAGTCAGCTGAAAAATACATGGTATTATCTTCCTTGGAAATAGCTGTGTGATTGTTTTCTAAACTAAGTATTAAATATAGCATAAAGAAATGCATGTAAATTAGTGGATCAAATCAGAAATGAAATTTTACAACACAGTAGCAAAAACTATTCTACTATACTATTGATAAAGATCCTGTCACTGCCTGTGTTCTCTTTTAGAGTGTTTTTTCTTCTCCTTCATGGATTCTTTGCACTACAGATTAGTACAATCTAAGCATCATCAGCAGCATTAATATTCTTATTACTATTATTATTATTGTTGTTGTTATAACAAAAGTTGTATAACTGTGGTTTTCTATGTATATACATATATATATGTAATAGATGTACATTCTTGTAAAGAAAGTGCTGAAGCAACTCAGGCCATAAAATACCTTGAATGTAAAACTGCAACCTGAACATGATTTGAAATGGAGTCTACTGTAGCAGCTGTGATTCTAGGGAATATGCCATGTTCTACATCAGTCAGGGTTCTTGAGTCTCTGAAATATCCATGTCTGGATAGTTTGTCTTGCTGCTGGTTGAGTGAGGAGTTAAAGGGCCTTGACATTGTTAGTTATTATGGAGCAGTCTTGTACCTTGTCCAGGCTGATGGATTTATGGTGATTCTGGTCAAAACAGAGATGAGTTTAACAGTGTATACTCTTCCAATACTCACTGACTAACCATTGCCATGCGTACAAGTGGTGAAGTGGCTACAGGCTCCTGAATCTTTTTTCTCTTTCTTTCAGGGTAGTTGGCTGTTGCTCATGCTGGTCTGTTGTGGCAGTGGTTATATGAGTGATGTGGGGGTTACTGATAAAGATCTTTACTGTCTACATGTTGCTGGGAGTTGATTTAGCACCGTTTTAGCTTGTTGTTCTGTGTAGATATTGAAAATAAACTGAGGGGAAACTAATAGTTTTGAAGCCCCACCAATAGTGTCATTATTAAGAATATTTTTTAGGTTATGCAAAGGGCTGCCACCAAAGTCCTTGTTTGTGCTAGATGCTGTATAAACAAAGAGGTGTCAGTCATCAGTAGTCAAGGAGCTCACAATCCAAATAAAGCAGGGGTAGGGTGGGGTAGAGGTATGAGACAAAAGCTGTGTGAACAATGTGATATTTGGGATAAATGTCATTTCCACAGTTCTTGGCTTCTGTGACTGCCCACACAGTTTGAGGAGTCCATTGGTGGAGGTAGTTTCCTGTCACTACTTACTGGGCGTACCTCTTCAGGAAGGACTCTTAATTTTAGAGCTCTGCTCTCACTGCAGAGGTCCAAGATGATGGGAACGGATATCAGTCCTTTGCCCACTGATGGGTGGAGAATATTCAACAGTCTCCTAGGTGGTGTCAGTTGTGTGTCCTGGCTTGACTCCAGACTATGCTGTGCCTAAAAGGTTAATTTCTACCAGATGAGAATGTCCTTGGCCTTTGACTAGCTTCTCCGTGGACTTGCTCGTGGGAAATTTGATACTGGGCGGTAGTTGGCTAGAATCAACTTATCGAGGGTGGGTTTCCTTTTTGTAGATAAACAGAACACGTGTATATCCAGGAATAGGAGTTTGTCATCTTCTGCCAGTGCTCAATTAACTTAGGGTGAGCAAAGGTGATTTTTTTCATTACAGAGGTTCAGTACTCTACATAAGCAATATTTGTATTTTCCAGCCTATCAGTAACTAAGGCATATCTTCAGCTGCAGTATTTCAGCTGACTAATCTATTTGATTGTTTATATGAATTTGTACTATTCATTTTTCTATCAAGAAGCGTGGGTTAAAGTACTATGCAACTTTTTCTGCACCCTGCTTTGATCCTTCAGTATCTGTGTATGATGAATTTAGGTTCATGAACACTGGTACTTCTACTGGAGTTGTATCTCTTTCAGTGCCAGTGAAATCTCTTATGTCTTCAGTCATTCTATTGTTGTAGAAGAATCTTTAGTTTTGTTTAACAAGTATATTTGACAGTATTTGCAGCTAAAATGCAGGTTCTGATTGTTTTTTTGTAACTGTTAGGGATGAGAATACCTGATCTCTGCTTCAGCCTGTATTGCTGACAACTGTACTTGCAGAATTGACTTAGTGTTGAGGGTGCTGTTGAGTTTATCTTTATGCTTGATTCATGTACATACTAATACCAAGAATTTTGGAATTTTGGGTCTAAAAATGAGTTTCACTTAACTTGGATGAACAGTGAGTCTTGAACTTAATCTAAGTTTTCAGCACTAGCTTTCTCTAAACAGTTGAAAAGTGATGTTTTCTTCGTAAACACAGGAAGCTGTACTGAAGGGACCACTACTGTACTGATATAGTAATCTTGCTCTCACATCTTATATGTGTGAAAGCAAATTGAGCTGCTAAAAGTTGTAACCTTTTACAGGCTTGCAGCTTATAGCTTCTTACAGCTTCTTGTAGTAGAGGTGCTTTACCACGTTATCTGGTAATCCCCATGGTGAAAGATGATGATTATCTAGTATAAAGTTAACACTTCACTAGTCCTGCTGTGCTATACCAATCCTATATAGGGAGGTTTGGTAACATGAAGACTTGATAACTCAAGGCAGAGAATGTATGTCTAGTGTTATCTATATTTTTATGGCCACGGATGTTTTAGTTGATAGCACCATTAGTTATGACAACAAAATCGTGCTATTTCTGTGCTGCTATTGTTGTGCTATTTAGTAACCTATTTAAGAGTAAATAAAAGAAACCATATGAATTTTTTCCATCATTATAGAGGATTATCGTATCACTCTGTGAAAAAGACTCATCATATATTAAAATTGTACTTTAAACATTATTATCATATTTGAAAACTGAAAGGACCAAGATTCAAGTAATGTTTTTTCATTACCCTGAGTCTGGAATTCTGAATTGTTTTTCCAAAAGGTTAGATCTGAGGTCAGTACCTGAGTTATGTTCCCACATGTGCTTTCTATTTGCTTTCAGTGGACATTCGCTTGAATAAGAAGTAAAAGCTGTGAACAGAGCTTAGTGGATATTGTTCATCATAACTCAATAGAAAATGTCTTATTTCTTTCTGAGATTTGAATCTTCTAAATGCTTGTTCTAGCACATGCTGCTAGGAGTCTTTTTTGTTTGCTTTGTCATATACATGCTTTAAGGAAGAGATTATTGATGGAGTGTAAATTTCTGAGTTACCAAAATAGCAATTCTTATGTCCACCCTTCAAAAAGGATTCAAGTTTGAAGGATTCATACTTATGCTTGCTTCCACTTTAATGTTCATTATTATAATACTTCCTGTTTGACATACACTTTATATTATTTTAATCTTCACACTTGTGGTAGTTTCATTGTAAAAAAGATGTTCCTAATGTCCCCCAAACATTTTTCAAACACTGCCACCATAATGACAAACAAAACAAAACAACCTTTAAGCATTCTTTTGCTGCAGACACAGCCGTTCTGCCTATTACTTTTATTTCAGCCTCTAGGCAAGTGTTGGCTTTAAAATCTGTCACAGTCTGATTGATCACTTTCCAGGAAAACAGGATTCAAGTAATTTCTAAAGTAGATTCATAATGGATTAACCAGAGTTGCCACATAAAGAAGAAAGGTTTTATTCCTTTTTAATGTCAGAGGCGCTGATACGCTCTGTTTAGCAGCAAAACGTCCTGAATAGCTCAAGCATTCCCTAACTACACAATCACAAAACTAGATGTAAAACAGGAAGGACAATTTCAGTCCAAGATGTAGTAATCTTTTGTTCTAAACTGCTGAATTAATACAAGTGAAATATTTTTAAAAACTAGGTCTCAGTAGACTTATTGGAAGTACAATCCTCTAAAAATGCAGCATGTAATATTAAATAAAAATGAAGGTGATAACCTGACTTCATTGAAGTCAGTGGAGTTGACTTCCCGGGTCCAGAATTTTACACAGTTTTAGAAGTGTTATTTTTTGAGGTTACAGTTTAACTGAAGCACTATTGATTCAATAGTTGGCAAGAAGATACCCTGAGTTGGTGTTGAGGATTTTTGTTTAACATCTAGAAAAAATAAATCTTGTCTGTCGTAAAAATAGTGTGGAAGACCATCAGTTTAGATTATCTTGGTATTTACTTAATGTTTTCCCTTAAAAAATGGCTGAACTCGGTTACTTCAGAACCATATGCTGTGAGTCATATGTATATTTATGTTTTTCTCTGTAATTGCATCCTGCTAAGTTGTATCATCAATGTAAAGGAATTAACACTCTCAATAAATAAAAAGAATGCTTTGGAAAAAGAAAGAAATGAAAGTATAATAATGTATGTTAGTCTTGTTAAAAATATGGAGAAAATGCTAAGGAATTGCTTTCTGGAAAATGGTCCCCTTTATGGCACCTCATTTTGGTATCTCAGCTCTGTAAGTAATATTTGAAAACGTTCTCCAATAACTTCTAACACTGAACTAAATCAGTTTGCAAAGAACCACTCAAACATTGCAGTTAACTTACAGAAAATCATACTTTCTAGTAATATCTACCAGTATTCCCATTGTACATTAAAAGGAAAGAGAGTTAATATTTTTTTTTAAGCCAAATGTATTTAGCCATTCTTCAAATAATTTAGAGTCCAAGATGCAGTGAGTGCTTGGTAAAAGGGCCCTGTTTACATATAGCATGATGTAGCATCCAAATAAATGAGACAGACTTTTTCAGTGAGACTTGCTTCCAGGAGTAAAGCCCATCTCAAGGACAACATTATTCTCAGGAACCTAGCATCTCTGCTATGACAGTTTACTGTACCAGTTTCTTAGTACGGCTTGTTTTCCTGAAGTTCATTGACATTGTTGGTAATAAATTGGAGAGCAGTGCTGTTGCCAGATATGAGATAGACACTTTCTGCTCCTTCACCTCAGCCTTACATTATAAGCACATTTTAGCTTAAAATTAGCACATCCTCTTTGCTGTTCAAAGTGGGATGACTCCTCTTATTATTCTATGTATGTCTGCAATGTAAGTGTAAATTATTCTGCAAGTAATTCAACAGGACGTGTGGAGATACTTGCTGTCATCGGTTGAGGTAAGACTGATTCTATCACTGCTTCAGAGATAACCTAGTGTCAGATAACTGTGCTGTAGGTTGAATTCCAGAAAAAAAATCATTGATGTAGACAGATTTTGAAGATACTATCATATCCTTTTGCCAGGTTACTGTGCTCTGCAATTTAGGTGTTGTACTTGGCCTTTAAAGAAAATACAGTATAAATAAATGATGTAGAGTCAGATAATGACAACAGTTTATTGAAGCTTTATATGCTTTTGCAATATTACAGTGCAGCAATTTTCATATTTTACAATGCTGCATTGCCCTTTATGTATCACTTACACTCACGTAGACAGTTGTAATTCCTTTAGAACAAATATGGAAACAGAGCAGATGAATGATACCCTATTTGTTCTTACATTGTTGGATAGCCATCATTATAATCTTTAAAGTCATGATGTGATTCAAAGAGTCAAAGAAAGAAAGAGGTTATGACAATAGTAACATCTGATAATCTGAATACCTTTGTGCCTGCCACAGGTTTGGATTTCTATGCCTTTACATTTTGACTTAAATTTTTGTTTCACGAAGGAAATTATTTCAGATGTGGATTTGCTGTTTCAACTTTTTGCTCAGGGAGTTCATAATATAAAATAGAAATCTTCTGTATGTTTAAGATTTGTCATAAGAATGAAAACCTTGTGGTGTTCTGGAGATTTGCAGTTGTGCACAAATTAAAATATGTTTCTCAACCTTTTCTGGTACTAAATGAGACCATGATTTCTTTTTGTGTGCTGTAAGGATTGTTTCTGAAAACTTGTTTTATAGGTACCCACAGTATCATCCGCCTGTTCAAAAGGTAAAATCAAAAAGCTTATTCACAGTATTTTCCATGATCTGTTTCCCAGCCTTCGGTTTACCAAGAGAATTTCCTTTAAAAAATACTTTTCTGTCTTGCAGTTCAATTTCCTGTAGTACAGGTCATGTTGAGAATCACAAGTAAAGTATTCTCTGAAAGTTTGTGGATTGTGATATGCAACCTAAGCTGGGAGGTGTAAAGGAAAAGGAGGGAGGGTGAAGGTTCCTTCCGTTCTTAAAAGTAATTGTCCTGATGTGATGGAAATTGCAGTCCCCTGCCTTGTAGTGGAAAATCTTGAGCTATAAGGAAATCCACAGCAGCATCACTTCATTATAGTTCCTAGCAACCTCATGCTGGACAGCAGCTTTGATGGGACTGATAAAGGCAGGGTTATTGAAACAACAGGCATGCTGGGGGGACCATAGTTACAAACTTTAAAGAGCTTCTTGGTAAAGCTACTGCATAAGAACTGTATGTTCTTTCAAATTGTACTTGGTGCAGAATTTTGGGACTTAGGAACATGTAGATGTAAATTTTTTCAGAGATGTCAAATAAGTTATTCTAGTGCTGTGTGAGTGGAAATGAGGTCTGATTTCAAGCTTATGTTTTATTAAATTTTTACTTTCAATTTAGCAAGAAAATTTGTGTTAATCACTGCTGTTCTTGTGGTTACCATAGCTGAATATCTAAAGCAGTTGGTCTCCGTTACTCAGCACATTTCAAACTGAGCCATTAACTTTCCTCCATCTTAATTGCCCATTTTTAAAATTATTTGCCTTATAGTGCTGCAGTTCTACAATTATTTTTATATGTTTTATCTGGGTCTCCTACATTATTTGCCCTAAAATTGTATACAATATGCTGCAAATACAGTCTTTCGGTTTTTAATTGTAAAGAGGAATTCTTCTTACCATGCAAAATTTCAAAATACCAGACAAGCAAAGATGATGGGTGTTTCTTTTTACCAATATCAGTGCATCTCTCTCCTTTGTTCTCCTAATTATTTCTTAGAAACATCTGGTGACTTTCTGCCTAACTGTCAAATTTCTATTTCTGTTTTATTAGCTAAACACCTGCATGCCAGCTGAGTATGTATAGACATTCCTGAATATGAGGAATGTTATTGCCCGCCTGACTTGTAACAAACTTGCAGTGTGATAGCACAGTAAGATTATCGTTACTCCCGTGTTATTAATTTACAGATTAAAAAAAAACTCATAAATCCTACTACTTAAGGAACTAGCTTATTAAATCACTAGTTTATTAAATCCCTGATACTTTAGTACACTACAAGTAAAATATGGTATTTACACTGATAAGTGCAGTGTGTTCCTGCTTATATTCTTTATTCTCTTAATATCACTTTGTGAAAAGCTATTCTGGCTATTTTTCTGGATGATTAGTTAGCCCAGGATAAGCTTAAATCAAAAGCTGCATTTTGGCAATTTTAAGTGAGCTGAAAAATCCATATAGAAATAGAAAACTTATTTTAAAACCATGTCAGGCCAATGGCTTAAGATTTAGCCACAATGTGAACTAAAATCTACAAAGAGGATGAGTCAAATAGCACGTTCATCAAGTTATGTGCCATTTTTAAAGTAGCCGTAACACTAGAAAGAACTTTGAATAAAATATTCATAAACCAATTTAAAAAGAGGTAGGAATTAAAAAAAAAAAAAAAAAAAGCTAAAAAAGGCCTAGTGTGCTTGTGAGATTCTGTGTTCTTGCTATATTGGTTGAACTAATAAAAGATACTTCCTCTCATTCCGATTCCTGCTGTATGCAGTATTTACCATTCCATGTTTTACATTGTTATTCTAAAAGCACTTAATAATCAAAGGCAGTGGTTTTGCCTTTGAATCTCACTAGAATAATAGAAATCTCTTTTGTTCTAGTCCCCTGATTTGTCAGATGGGATTGATAGCATTTCCAATTGAGCTTTACCTGGCTGACTGTTTCACGTGTGTGCTTAGTGAAAATTTTTTATCATGCCACAGTCCTGCTATTTGACAGCAATCATCCAAGCTATTGCCTCCTCTCTCTGTTAGCTCTACCTTACATACCTCTTTCTACATCTGTTATGCCCAGTTGCCTTTCTTCAACACTCACAACCCATTCAACACTCACAACCCAGAGGACAACCCACAGTCCTCTGAATATTTTCCTTTTTAATCACCTGTTGGTGATTAATCTGAACAGGGTTATTTATGGATGTCAATTCTGGCAGTCCCCTCTGGTCTGGCTTTGCTAATTCTGGTCTGAAATCTGAATTCTGATTGTCAGTGAGGGGGGGTTTCTCTCCCTTGATATCATCTGAAGTCACCCAGCTAGAAGCTCTCTAGTGCCTTATTTGTCTTTTGTGTTTAATAATTTGCCTTCTTTGTCTTTTCTTTGTCTTACTTTCTCCTGCATTATTTGTCTTCTTGGGTTGCATGAATAGGGATGTTACAAAGTACAGCAAAACTCATTGGGCAGAAGCAGCCTAAATGAGATGGGACATGGTCAAGTCATGGGTGATGAAGTAGGATTTTTAAAGGGAGAATGTAGACCAAACAGCAAGAGAAGATCTGCTGAATATCAATCATTACCTTGCAAATAAAACCATAGGAGACTCAAATGAGACTGGAAAACTTCAGCATGAACAGCTGTGTAAGAAATAGGTGGGCCTAAGTAAGAGAATGCCCTTGATGGCTGACCAGATTTTTAATGCTTCTCATTCTTCTGATTCCAAGAGAGAGTGATGAAGAGGAAGGTGATAAGTCAGAAGGGCTGTTTTGTGCAGGGAATGAATGATGGAAAATACAGAACCCTCAGCTGCTCAAAGTAATCAGAAACTCATATTGGAAAAATCTTACACAGCAGAGGGTTAAGTTTAAGACTGTAATTCTTAGAAAACATGTTAGAATTCATATGAAAAACTTTAAGGACTTCATTTTAATTGACCTTGGATACACACCAGGTCATGGCCTTTTAGGGAATTAGAACCAGAGTGTTCATCAGGAAACAATACAAGTTTAGAAGGTCAAGAACTGATTCCTAACCATAAGTGCAAATGTTCTCATGTGTGTTTAATATGAACTGGGAAATACTTTGCAACATGTTGGTCTGGAAGAAATTGGAGCAGAAGCTTTAATATGTATTTTTTATATTAAATATGATATTTTGAATATATTGTTTAGTACCTTTTAAAGTCATGAGAAGAAGAATAAAGTGCCAGACGTAGCCATAACCACATGCTTTTTGTAATAATGAGATCAATAAAGAGCTGAGGCAAAGCCTTTCCTGATGTGTTGTTGAAAATTTAATTGTGGAGACATTGGTTCTAACTAACTTGTTTTACCAAAACAGGAAAGGGGAGTGGGTGCAAAGAGTTTCCCACGTTAAATTTAGGAACAGTCAAAATAAAACAAATGCTAAAATTATCCAATTTACTCCAGGCTTTGTGAGGAAGAATGGGCAAGTAATTATCAATTATGGAGTGGGATTGGAATGCAGGTTGTAGAGGGATAATTAATTGAGAGATATTTCATTTTGATTAGTGTGGCTTGAAATATTGCCATCTGAAGTGGTTTCAGGCCTGCAAGGCGGTCTGCTGATGATGGGCAAGGGACTGGCGTGCAGCATTTTAATGGGCTTATGAGGGGATAAGAATCTATTATTGAAAATAAAATATGGGATTGAGGAGAAAGAAAAGTATAGGTTTATGATCAAGAGTTATGTCTCTCTACTGGGAAACCTGGGATTGTTCTCAGCTTGTGCCATGTAGTTCCTGTGTGGCCTCTGGTATGGAATTGAGGGCTGGATTGCACTGTGTTACAGGGACCTTCTTGAAGGGTATAAAGCAGCTCCTCTGCCAGGATGATAATATTAGTGTTCCCTTCCTCACTGATTCAGGTTGGCCATCAGGGGAAAGGGGTAGGCAGCAGCATTAGTGGGTTTGCTGTTGGTACTTCTCTTTCAATTTCAGTAGGTGGAGTTGAGCTGGGAAGTGGTCAGGCTCATCTTTGCTGAGTTTTTCCATCCTGCATGCTGACCCCCACCTCAGTTAAAGGACTGCCAGGAGGAGCTGTGATTCAGCTAGTGCTATAGCTCTTTTTCAGGTTTTCTGTAAAGCAGCACACATGGCAATGCGGTCTTCTGTTTCATATCCCTTCCTTTCACTGTCTCTTCATAACCCAGTAGAATATTTGGAAAAGGTAATACTTAACATCATCTGAGGCTTGTTTATCTAGAGCAAAAAATATTGAGATCTTTGGGAAAGAAAGACAAAGTGTGGTTATTAGTTTGCGTAAAATAAACAATTACTAATTTAGCTGAGAGAGCAATTTTCATCTTGTTTTCATTTTGGTAAATAAATGAATTTGGGCACTGAGGCTTTGAGAGGATATACCCTCTTTCTCCTATGTTCTCCCAGTGGAGACTTCAGGATGACTTAGAGCAGGGCTCCAAAATGGAAAATGTGGTTGCTGTGAAGAGGCATCATTAGCGCAGTATGTGGAAGCCGGCTGCCTACCTTCCTTCACGAACCATTTTACCACAAACAGATTCTTGTTCTGACACACAGCTTTCAGCAAAATCAGCCAACAACTGTTAGCCAGACATGAATATCTCTGGCATTCAACAAATTACTTGCACATCAGACAGTACTGATTACAACCGGAAAACAGTATAAATATCACATTTTATATTACACTTGTAAAATTGATTCTTTCCTCTTTGAGTTAGTATGCCAAAAAAAAAATTGTTTACTATATATAGAATTCAAGGGGATAATTCTGGTTTCAAAATTATAAATAAATTATTAAATGTGTCCATATCAGGTTCTTTGGTTGATTCCATCTTCACTTATCACCTGTTTGCATTGTACAACTCCTTTATTCAAAAGGAGTTTTAACTTCTGCTGCATTATGACATATGTATTGATTAAATATGAATCAAGTTTTACATTTGTCTATATTTTGCATTTCTATATCCTTTCCTTGCCTTTCTAAAGACATTAATAGATTTCTCAATCAAATGACATTAATCTTTATGAAGTATTTCATTTTAATAGTGCTTACAAGGAAAATCCTTTGAGAAGTTCAAATCAATACTTGATTTGCCTAGGTGATGGTATTTTTCAACTGAACTGTTTGGTAAATCTTTAAATAGATTAATCTGAAAAAAATGAGGCACAGTATTGCTTTGCAGCCATTTGGAATAGAATGGTTTAGACCTTTTTTAACTTTCATCTCAAATAATATTTTGAGACAATATTCACTTATGCATTACCATTATATGAATACCAATATTTAGTTTCCAATTGAAACAAACATATTTGACCCCAGAATTCATTCTTTTTATCCTTTTGGCTTGAACCGTGGTTTGAAAAAGGAATTATTTGTATTAATGTTAAATGTTAAAAACTCTCCCTTTCTTCTAGACAACTTCAGAATCTCCACAACATCAAATAAGAAAAAAATAGAATTTAACTCTACTGATTTTAAATTTTGTGTTATGAAAATACAAACTCAGTTGGAATCGCACATGTGATAGTAGTTTGAGTTTCCAGGAACACTATGTATGGATAAAACTACTGTGTTGTTAGTAGTGTTTGAATGGTTAAGTCTCTTAAGTTTTTGCATCTAGTTGGAATGGCAACACAAGTTTTGTGGCTGCACAGTGCCTGAAACAACGTACTCTCTAAGCACAATTGTACCAAGTATTTAAAATGCTTAGAAGCTGAATTTAGTTCTAAACAACATCAAAAAATAAAACAAGGACAGATAAATTCTGATGCTTCTTGTGTTCTTTTCCTCATAACTAGTGCTTTTGCTGGATTGAGGCTTCTGAAAGTTCTTGAAGGTAAAAAAGCAGAAAGAAAAGGAGGGATGGCCACTTTGATAAGTAAAGTAGATTTCAGAAATGACCATTATTGATAATTATTTTGTGAGCCCAGAACAGAAGGAAAGGAAAAAATTGAAAATTAATACAATTAATTACATTTACATTAATTAAATGTAAATGGCATCAATTTGTATATTCTGTCCTTCCTGGTTTTCTTAGCAATTGTAGAGCTGTCAGGAAAATTCACACTTTTCAAGGGGCTGAGAGTTATGTAAAATAGTATATGAATAATCAGGTGAAAGATAATTGCATCTGGCAAGGTCAATGTCCTGCCATAGATTTTTTCAAGCCTGTAGTTGAAAACGTGAGAAATGGGAAAGGTACATCTACCGCTTCAAAAGTCAAGCCATCCTTTAAAGCTTTTCTCTGCCTTTGAAAGGAAAATCTTCTGAATTCCTGAAGTAAGACACGTCTTAAACCATATGAACCACTTTCCGTGCTGACAGAATTTAGTTAAAACTCATTATGTAAAAAGGTGCTATAAGGAAACTTTATAGAGTGAATGCTCTTTATAAACTGGAAGCTGAGGTTCAGCCAGTTTCCATTTAATCTCCAATATTGCCTGCAGCAGTCAAGTAAATTTCATAACAGTCTCCCTCCACCCCAAATGAAAACCATGTGCCTGCTTAATTTTTTACTCCTTTCCTAGTCTCTCAATTCAAATCTCTCCTCAGTGCTTTAGAAAACCTTGCAAGTATTGATGGAATTGAGATAGTAGAGTCAACTCTGGTTTTTGTTAATTAGTCCCCATTAGCACAAATACTGTCCTTCCTAAAGACGTTGAATTGCATTCAAATTGTCATGGGTGTATGGCAATGAGAAGTGTTCAAAAGCATGTTTATACATTGTCTATTCAGGAGTTTCCAAAATTAGGATTTTTATTCTCCATAGTGAAATTAGCTTAAGCAGCAAAGCAAATAGGCAAAGCACTGTGATTTGATAAATACTTATTTTATTGAAATTGTTCTAGGGCAAGAAGAGAAGTCTTGATTTTAGACTTTTTCTTATAGAATATTTGAATGTCAACACATTTAGAAATAATGTATTAATTGCTTATTATTCAAGTAATTTCATATCTTTTTTCCTGATTTATATCATTTGATACTTCTCCTCTAAGAGGAAAACATTTCCTGAACAATCATAGACTTTCTACATGACTGTATCATGCTCGCACATAAAACTATCAGCAGGCATAGGCATAATCAGAAGTCATGGTGATGTCTGCCCTTCTTCTAGCCCTTGTTCTGTCCCTCAGAGAGTGACACCTTAGTTAGAATCATAGAATAACTTGAGTTGGAAGGCACCCACAAGGATCATTGAACTCCAAGTCCTGGCTCTGCACGGGACATCCCAAGAGTCACACCATGTGCCTGAGAGCATTGTCCAAACACTTCTTGAACTCTTTCAAGTTTGGTGCTCCCTGGGGAGCCTGTTCCAGTGCCCAGCCACCCTCTGGGCGAAAAATCTTTTCCTAATATCCAAGCTACACCTCCCCTGACACAACTTCTTGCCATTTTTTTTGGGTTCTGCCACAGGTCACTACAGAGAGGAGCCTGTCTCTCTGCTTCCCCTCATGAGAAGGCTGTAGATTGCTATAAAGTCTCCCTACAGCCTCCTCTTCTCCAAATTAAACAATATAAATGACTTCAGCAGCTCCTTCTATGGTTTCCCCACTACACCATCCCCCATCTTCATATCCTCCTTTGGATGCTCTCTAACAGCTTTGTATCTTTCTGATATTGTGGCACCCAAAACTGCCCCCGGCACTCAACGTGAGGCTGCTCCAGTGCAGAGGAGAATGGGACAAGCCCCTCCCTTGCTCATCTGGCAATGCTGTGCCTGATGCTTCCCAGGACAAAGTTGGCCCTCCTGGCTGCCAGGCACTGCTGACTCATAACCAATTTGCCATGAACTAGGACCCCAGGTCCCTTTCCTTGTGGCCTCTCATTCCTCCCTTTCCTCTAGCCTGTCATTCCCCAGTCTGTCCATACATTCACAGTTGCCCCATCTCAGGTGCAGAATCCAGCGCTTGTGCTTGTTCATAAGGTTGCTGATTTCCCTGCCTTCTGATTTTTTCAGGTGTCTCTACAAGGCCTCTCTGCCTTTGAGGGAGTCAACAGCTCCTGCCAACTTAATATCATTGGCCAACTTACTTAGCATCCCTTCCAGTCCTGTGTCCCAGTCATTTATGAAGATGTTGAGGAGCACAGGGCTGAGGATGGAGCCCTGCCGAACCCCACTAGTGAGAGGTCTCCAGTCTGATGTCACCCCATTCACTGCAACCCTTTGTGCCTGACCCATGAACAAGTTGCTCATGCACTGCATGCCAAGGCCAACCACTGGCAGCAGACCTCATCATTTCAGTGCTGCAGAATGACACAGATCTTTTAATGACTTTTCTGATTGCTGAGGGAACAAATACCAAGAATGATGGCTCCACTAATCCTTTTCTAAGGCTGAAATGCAACTTTAAAGTACATTGTACATAAAACTACGTATCTAAAACTCTGCATACAAGGATACACAATTAGATATATATAAAATCTCAGATATATAAGAGAAAAAGTGTCAAGAAGTATTTAAGCATATTCCAGAAACAATTTTATTTCTGCTAGGATCCATTAATCAACCGGTGTATTTAAAAATGATGGAGTTGAACTCTTCTGCTCAGATTGCCAACATCTTGACAAGAAAACAGCACTCATGTTTGTCTTTCGTAATGATCAGAATTGAAAACAAGGCACCAAAAAGCACTTCATGCCATGAGGACCATGCACCTAATGCTATGTCTGCTCTCATATCTCTAGTGACTGGAGGAGGATTCTTCCATCATCATCAAGTAAAACTACAAAGAATTCTTACTTTCAGATACTAGTGCATAGAAGCAGAAGATAGGATTGTGAAACATTTAGGGTTTATTTAGTGATATTCAAAGATTAGGAAAAATGTTAAAAATAGAAGATCATATTCTGAAGCTTCCATTCCGTATCAAAATAAAGGGAAGTTAAAGTTAAGAGGGATATTTTTTTTATTAGAACTAGTTTTTCTTAATTTTTAAGTGTGAATTATGTTATTGCTGTTTGAGTTGAAGCTTAAGTATTTTTTGTTTTTTGTATTACTATTCTTCCTTGTCAGCATTACTGATAGTAATTTTAATTGCAGATTTCTAGACTTCTGCCTTTACATGTGATAGTTTAGTTAATCTTTTTTGATGATTTTGGGAAGCATTTTGGAGACATATTTACAAAGTTAAACAGAAAACTAACCGATCTCTATTGTCACAAGGACCAAATTTTAACATATGGTTCTCCTGTTGTTCTCAAATTAATTTGCAAATCTTGGCATTAAAGAGCAAAAGAAAAATATTCTTCTAAAGACATCTTAGTACTGCACAGTAAGATGAAGCTGATGAACTATATTGTGTTGGGTGTTTTACTATATAAATACCTGATTTCAAAATATAGCAATAACATCTTTTTGGACCATAATCCATCAAAACCAAAACTTACTTGTTTTGTAAATTTGAAAAATAAAACTGTGCCATTTGAAACGGTATAAAAATAAGACTATTTTTTTGCTATTGGGTTCCTTTTAGTAATTTACTGTAAGAACAAGAACTGGACTAAGAAGAAGTTTGGGGGGGTTGGGGGGTTCTGTGTTCACTCTATTTGCATCTCAAATAATTCTGTGGTTAAACATATTTTCTAAGATAAAATAGATGATTTTAAAGCACTAAATATTTTCAAACCTGTTATTTTATTTCAAATTTGAAATATCAGTTGTTTCTGAACTTAAAACCAGTTTCAAACTCTGAGAGTTTTTGCAAACAGAAAAGTTTCAGGAGAAAGATTCAGGCAGGTAGCTTCCATGATAAAATCACATTGGTTCAACACCACTAGCATAGCAGTACAAAGAACACATTCTACATGCCTAAATGATGCATTTAGCCTGTCACTTAGAACTTACACCTAACTAGATGAATGATAATGGGAAAAAATGTATTTACTAATCCAATTTTGCAATAGACAACTATAAATGTCCATCTGTTATTTGTCATTGACTAGCTAAAATACAAAACCTGACTAAGAGTCTCCTAACATGTTTCAGGTTTTGCTGTGACTGCTGTTTGCATCAGTAGAAGCAGAATCTGTTTTCTCGCTAGCTAATCAATATACACCACAGGTAATGTTACACAGGTCCTTGCAAAGATCACCAGTAACATAGATCTCCTTGTAAATTTGTGCCTACTTACAGTAGGAATTAAACATTTTAGGTCTTTAAGAGCAAATCTCCATTTACTATGCTGTGGTTCACAATGTGGTGCTAACTCAGAGAAAGCAGGCTGGATTTTAACTCATTTACTTTTTTTCCTTAAAAGACTGCAATGAGAATTAAACACCTACAATTTAATAATCAAACACAAGGTAAATATAAGCTAAATATCTTGTAGCTACATTTGAGTGCCAGTTACATATATGGGACATTTCTAAATAATTTTTTGTGGTGGTGCCATGTTTCTTAAGTTTGAAAATGGTCCTAGCTTAGCATGATTAAGCTTCATGAAGTTCAGCCAAGACTTCATTGCCTTGAATAGCTGAGCAATAGTAAAACAACAAAAAAACAAGCATCAGGTTTATGACAACTGTTTTCTTTGATGTCTTCTTGAGTGATGTGTTTATGCCAGACGAATAAGTGAGCTATATCTCCATGAGGCCTACTTGAAAAAACTCCAGATTTCTTCTGGAGATGGAGTATCTCTTTTCTCTTCAAGTATGTGTTGATGGATTAAGGGAGAATGTAGGCAGGCCTCTACTGTCAACTGCCTGTAAGTAGAGCTTGTCTGAAGATTGAGCATTTGTCGGTGATGAAAGGGAAAACTGGATTGTACACACATCTGAGCTGTCCTTTAACACTTTAAACACTTACCACTTACTCAGGGCACATTTTCTGAATGCATTTCTGCTTTTTCCTTCAACCCACAGGGTATTGACTCTAAGCCTGTGAATATTCTATTATATGTAAAAAGGAAACAACTGATAAGGAACATCTGTCAATGGTAGCAGTGGCAGTGAGTCCCAGAAATACTGAGGATTTTATTATATAGTGAGAATTCATTTTGGCAGCCTGTTTCACCTCTGCTGCTGTAAATCAGGAGGCAGATGACTAATGTCCACTGAACTGAAACCAGCCCAACATTGTTTCCTTTCTGTATCTTTCAGTGTCCTGTGTGCCTTTTATTCTTCTGAAAAATTGTGGAAATATCGCTTTCTACATTTTGCAGATGAGGAATCAATAAACACAATCCTGGATGCATCTCAGTACTAAACCAAGCATTTACATGAGATTTTTGAGGTAGTTACATTTTCTTTTGTAAGATCACTCCATCATTTACTGAGTCATGTCGTGGTTATAGTAATGATAACTGTAGTCAATTATCAGAGTCATAATCACCCTCTGGATGTGTCTTTTTCTGTTGCCTATATGAGGGAAATGTGTTTACCACTTTGCAATCCTCAGACAAGTGTTTAAGGGTAGGTGAATTGAATATGGCTCATATGGTTCATTTCCAAAATCATCCTATAAATGCATGGCAGAGAAGAAATTCCACAATGTGAGTTCCTTTTTTAATGAGAAATCCTTCCTTTGACTGTCTTTGCTAATTCACCAGGTTACATTTTCCTTTGCAGTCCATATCAATAGTAACTGTCAATTAATTTTATATGGCAACTGTGTTTTGATAATTTCTCTTTTTCTGTAATTGGAGGATGGGCAGAGTCAGGTCAACATTAATCATCTTTCAAAAACCAGCTTTCTGTTGAATACTGGCAGCTGTAGTCAGGAGACTGAGGAATACACGAACAAAAGCCCGAAACTTCTAGTTTTTTCCAAAAGAATATTTCTCTGGATA
The DNA here is from genome assembly GCA_013399225.1 of Rhipidura dahli. Classification (NCBI taxonomy): domain Eukaryota; kingdom Metazoa; phylum Chordata; class Aves; order Passeriformes; family Rhipiduridae; genus Rhipidura; species Rhipidura dahli. The sequence continues at coordinate 590,275 of VXAC01003207.1, read as the reverse complement.
TACAATTGAAGTAAAGGATAAGAACATGTTGGAATAATTTTTTCTTCTGTTTACCTAAACTAAATGGTGGTATTGGATGAGTGACAAAATGTTTGCAGGTGTACAGACTCAGTTCTGTAGAAAAAAAAGAAAAGTCTGTCCAGGTGAATCCAGTTTATATATGTTTATGAAGAAATTATGCTACAAGTTTTATGGGAATGAATTTCCAATAAAACTCTGACATTTTTGGGTCCTCAAGGGAAATACTGTAATATTGGGCTTTTACATAATCTCAGAACCTAGATACTAGAGGTGTATCACGCCACTGAAAAATCCTTCTGTACTATGATAAGGCAAGGTTGTTCTATGAAGTGCATTTTCTAATTTTTTATTTAGTTTTAGTCTTACAATTTCTGTCTATCTAAAAGCACAGGTAGATCTTAGTTACAGAAAATTAAAATAGTTTTTCCTATTTAAATTTCATGGGTTTACGTAACAGTGCATCTCCATAACTTGTTCCTTATCTCCAATTGATATTACTACTGCTTAAATATTTTAAATGTTTAAATGTTTCTTCCGTGGCTCTAAAACATCCAGAGAAGGGCACCAATACTGCTGGGAATGTCCTCTGAGGAGCGGGTGAGGGCACTGGGCCTGTCTGGTTTGGAGAGGATGAGGCTGTGGGGTGACCTCACTGCTCCCTACAGCTTCCTGAGGAGGGGAAGTGGTGAGGGACGTGCTGAGCTCTTTGTCCTCTCCCACTGCCTGGACATATCGGGAATGGCTTAAAGTTGCACCCATCAGGGGACGTTTGGACTTGATATGAGGAAACATTTTATGACCCAGAGGGTGTCCAAAACCTGGAATAGGCTACCTGGAAAGGTGGTTGATGCGTCCTCTGCCTATGCCCAGCCCATGTCAGTGCTGTAGGGGCAATTGGACAGTGTCCTTAAAGCCATGCTTTAACTTTGGTCAGCCCTGAAATGGTCAGGCAATGGGACTTAGATGATAATTGTAGGTCTCTTCCAGCTGTTCTGTTTCGTTCTATCCTTACTGGTTGTATGGTTCTTATTTAGCAGTAGAAGTAGTCACCTTCTTTGATCATCCCTTTAATATATGTCAGTTTTTGTGACTTCTGATCCCCATTCTTTGTTTGCTGCTTTGTTTTCTCTTTGGCACAAAACCAAACACTGCAAAATTGGAACTCACAATATTAAAGTAGATTAGGGGGGGAAGAAAAGTTCAGATTAACTAAATACCTGAGCAAACGTGTTTGGAGCAATTAATTACAATAAAAAGGAACTCTAGTATTATGCACTCCACTGTATGCAACATTTAGATATATATTAATGAGATACAAAGAAATAATACTTTCTTTTTTTTAAAAGTATCTTGTGGTGTTCATCTAAAATATGTTACTTACAGTTATGTGATACTTGATTAGTTGTACAATAATCTTTTCAAACTAGCTTAACATATCAAACATTATACTACTTTCTGTTTTGGTCTGAAATGCTAAGCATTTTTCAATGTTGATCTCTTCCAACCATTTTCTTGAACAGCATGTGATCAACTGGAAAAATTACAGTAACTTCAGGATATCTCACATGATGATGATGGTAGTAATGGGCTGGTTTCATGCACCAGCAAAATGGTATTTAATTTTGTTGCTAAAGAATTATTTAATGATTTTTTTTTTTCCTGGAAAGTATAGAAGATACTTGCTTTGAAACTCAAGTGGGATTATCTATACAAACTTCTTGTTACCTTCATGGAATAGTATGGTCTTGAAGACATGTAGTGTCCAAAAGTAGTTCTGGAAGAAGAGTCCTTTTGCAGAACTGGAGTTTATTAAATATTTTTTTTCATTTGTAGGAAATGTTTGACTCTTCATACTGTATAATAAGCTAGTAGCATTTTAATCAGAAGAGTCAAAAAATGAAATTTTGATGCTTTTGTATTATACATAAATTTAACCGAGCTTGGAGCTAGTCTCACAAAGCAGCTACAAGCTGACGAAAATTCCTTTTATTAAAATATTTTTATTTCATTTTCTTAGATGTCACCCCTCTCTACATTTTTATAGTTTGATTGCCCTTGATTCAAATTGTCTACTTGAATAGCATTAGATAGAATATGAAGTCTTATACAAAGCATATTTTCAGAATAGTGCTTATGGCTTGACATGAGAGAGTTCTTCTGGTTGTTCCACTAAACTCAGATACAGTGAAGTGTTGCAAATGGATGGAATTATGAAGGCCCTGAAATGGTTCATAATGTAGGCATGTAAAAAATGCTTTTTCAAGTACATTGCTCATCTTCTTGCATTTGCATGTTTAGGAAAATGCTCTTCCATCATTACTGTCAATGCCACTTTTAATGCTGTCATGTCCTAGTATTGCCTTATATAATATTATGCAACAGGTGTCACTGCTGGGGTAGAGAAGAAACCCTCAACACAAAGCTGAAGAGACAAAGTTGAATATAACTTCCAAAATACATTACAATGTTTGAAGATATGAATTTACCCAGCTGAACTATATAGTGTCCATGTTTGTGCAAATTTGTGTAGGATTTTCAGTGAAAAAATCCGTCCTTGGTATTTTCCCTTTTCCCTTTCCATCCTTGGTCCCTCAGCTTTTTTAGCAAATTGTATTGCAAAGTTCATTGGAAGCATCGTATTTAAAAACTAGAGTTATATTTTTGCTCACAGTTGTATATGTAGTATTCACATACTAATTGCTTTCCACATTAAATTCTTACAGAGCATCTAATGCACATCAATGACTAAAAAACTGTGACATGTAGTATTTTCAAAACTATGTTTTGGGGTTTCTTTTTAACGAGGATTGTTTCTGAAAGAAATCACCTCTTTGGTGTGAACACTCATAGCCCTGAAATACCTTCCTGGCTTTACTTTCTTTTTGCTTTACTGCAACTTGGAGAGAAATTTTATGGTTGTGTAATGAAATTCATAACTAAATGCTGATGATGGAAAAGTGGAAAACAGTAGTTAAGCACTAAACTGCTGGAAAGGAGTTGAAGATACTGATACAAAGTGGGAACTTACACACCTTCTCTATGTACATCTTGCACCTAGCACGCTTGAATCCCAATTCCTTGGTGTAGGCACGGTTAGGAGTTTTCTATCTTAAACAGATTTGTTGCAAAGGGTAATGTTAATGGGGCAGATTATAAATCAGGAAAAATCTCCATGTGCCAGAGTTTCTGTTGATGAAAGTTCCTTTGACTGCCCAGGACACCTAGCAACACTCAACAGCATCTATACGGTTCATCAGTGTTGTCTACATGTGTTGCTATATAGAATTCCTTTGACTTAATCCAAAATAATATTTTTCAAATCACAGTCACAGATCCTTTTCTTAGGAGCTACAAAGGTCAGTGCAAGAGTATGCAGGGAAAAAACCACTTGGGAGAGGTGTGGTGAGTCTCTGCCTGCAGTAGACTGAAGGTCTGCAGGGAGAGGGTCTCACCTGAATGCACTTTACAATACCAAGCAGGTGCCAATGTTAAGTGGCATTCCTCTGCATATGAGCAAGTTTTGCAGTCCCGGGAAGGGTTAAGTACTCTGAGCTGACAGACCAGGTCTAATGAAACAGTGATGTGTAACTAAACCATAACACTTACATGGCAGGGGAAAGATGGATAAAGTTCTTAAAAGAAGGCTCTTGGCTCTTAGTGTGGTGTGCAAGGTTAGAATACATATACTGGTTATGTACATTGTATTTGGTGAAACAAGTGAGTCTCTCAAGGTCCATTAGAAATCAAGTGATATTTTAGTGTAATGTATGATGCTGTTGCTTAATAGTTCCTATGCTCACTATTAGCCTGATAGAAAATTTGTGAAGCTTTGAGGCTTTCTGACTTTTGAGGTATCTTTTCTGTCTGGAACTGTATTCTTACAATAACATGCACACCTATCTGTGAAAACGTGATTTCTGTAACAACTCTTAGTAGTGTTCACTGTGCAGTTTGGTTGAAAATGGTACGTTTTGCAATAACAGTTCCGTTACATGATGGACAAATACCTCAGTCATTTTTCAATCCAGAGTTGCATTTGCATGTGACTTATTTCAATACTACAGGGCAAAAAGTGACTTCTGAAAAATCTCAGCTGTCCAAAGCCCTATCAGAATTTTCTCTTCATCATCTCCAGCTCCATAGGCAGGTCTGTATATGATCCCTGATGAATGTAACAAACATCCACAGAGTTATTATGAAAACAATTGCAGTGGAAAGGTTCTTGGTATTTTTACCCTACCAGTCTCCCACTTATGGCACCCAATGCTTGAAGGTGTAGCAGTCCTAGCTTATAATCACTGTAATAATTTAGGAAATACACTTGCATTTCATTAACAAGTCAGTTTCCACAAAAGAAAACATCTAGAAACTTATTTAGTTGGTTTTTGATGTAAGAGATAAATCAAAATGAAATAAAATAAAATTAAAGCCTTTCATGTGACATCCTGGACACCAAAATAATGTAACCTATGTACAGTCCAGGATACTCTTCTTAATTTTTATATTCACTTGCATCTTTTAAAATTATTTTTAATTAAGTTTGTCCATACTTTTTGTTTGGAGAAACTACAAACATAATATTTAAATGCTGATTATTTGTAATAATCCAAAGCAGAAAAAATATTATCAAAAGCCAGTGATTTGTAACATGATTGCTAGCAGGAAATTACTGGCCATTCTGACTGAAAGAAGAAAAGAAAACCAGTCAGTATTTCAGACTGTTGCAATAATAAAATCAATCTGTCTCTGTAGCACCAGGTGATCAGCATGGAGTTATCAGTGTTAGGAAAGCTATGCTGCAGCTGGAGACAGACTCTTTGATCCCAGAGCCAGTGCTTTGAATACAGCCACACCCCGTCTTGCTACCAGCATGAGCCAGGTCTTATATCCAAATAGCAGTACAGCAAACCATCTTTGCTAAAATATTTCTGTGAGTTTACACATTCAAACCAACCAAAATATGGTTTTACAATCACATCAGTTCTCAGGGAAAAAGCACATCTGAAAAATACATGTATTTTTTACAGATGAGGACAGATTCTTTCCTCTGCCACGTCTCCAGACTGATGGTGCAAGAAGTTGTCAGGGAAGTGTAGTTCTGAGGAAAGCAACTTGATTTTTAAACACCCAGATAGCCTCTTGAAATCAGGGTCAAGTCTGCAACCTTGAAAATCAGAGAATTTATGAGATTAAATACAGACTTGTATCCATGCATTTTTGTATATTTTGGCCTGAGTTATAAATATTATCCTAATCTCCTTGCTATTCGTTGCAAATATATCATATGCTAATAAACCCTTTGGGAATACTTCCTTCTCCAAAAGAGTTAAAGACATGATTCTTTACTGTAACATGGTCTGCTATTAGAAGCACCTTCTTTTACTCTCATTAGTTTTCAATACATCTGATGAAAACAAAGGAGATTTATATAGACTTATTTAGCAGCTGTCTCATATTTACTTAGACTGTGAGGTGTAAATTGAATTTAGTATTTTTTCTCAAAAATAAGTATGTGTTGATGTTTAGACAATGGCAAAGGTGTTTCTGCTCTGTCAGAAATGGTTTTCATTGTTTAATACGTTTTGAATTGGTTTATGCCTCTTTTGTGTATTATATTGTGGCTGATTTAGCACTAAGGACTTTTTAATTTTTAATTTTATAGCAGGAGGTGCTAGAGGAAGCAAAACATTAATATGAGAACTATTCTCAATATCAAGATCACATCTTACTTTCATTATGAATTTGAAAGATGATTTAGGAAATTGAATTACTAAAAACATTAATTGCCTGTTCATATTTTCCCCAGAAGCAGTCTACTGAGTAGATTCTTAGTTGGAAGAAGGTGAATCTGTGAAGAACACACTTTCATAGGGTGCCTGAGGTCATTGTCATGGGTATATTCTGTGCCAGTATTACTAACCACTTAAAAATCCTGGAAACTTACCCAATTTCACCAACTTTACGCTCCCTTCTGAACTGAGGCAATCTTAGTCTAATGTGTAGGTTTTATAATTTCAGATTTTTGGTATTTCAGTTAATGGATGATAAGTAGGATCTCCACTGGGAGACTTACACAGGGCTTTGCAGAGAAAGAACCTCAGTGGAAGGAGTTGTCTAGAACAGTAGTAAGAATACATTGCTGCTGCAGGCAATTAATGAGTATGATCTCATGCAGGAGTAGAGAAAAAAGCTGGTGTGTGAGGGCTCACACCATTTTAAGACATCTGTTAGTGATGTCAGTCATACAAATTTGTAAAGGACAAGAATCAAATGTGCAGGAAAACTGAAAGAGGAGAAATTCTGGAAAGGTAATACAGTGTCAAATTTTAGAGTTAAATAAAAAATTACTTGGCCAACTCTCTGCTTCCCCAAATGTATAAAAAACCTGTACATATCTCTACACCAACATGAGCTGTGTAAGATTAAAAAAGGTCACTTGAAATTCTTGACAAAGAAGAAGGATCTTGACGTAGCAGCCATTACTGAAGAGCGTTGGAATGACAAAAACCAATAGGAAAGTGTAATATCTGCTATAAACTGAACAGGAGGGACAGATTAGGTCATGGAGCTGGCGGAGCTATATTAGGGCTACACTGTTGAGCCTTCTGATTGGGAAACGGATATTGAGTCCAATATGTTAAAGCAGATGAAAGGATCCTCTAAGCCTAATGAGGTAATAATAATGGGTGAATTCTACTGCCTTCAGCGGGTCAAGTGTCACATTGGGTTAGAGCATAAGGGGAGCAATTTCTCATCACTCTCAGTGGTTGCCTTTTGAAACATTTAGTTCTAGAGTATGGAAATGGAAATTGTTGACTTAGGTGACATAGATGAATGCAGATAAGAATCTCTTAACTCTGTATCAGAATGCACCTTTTTGGATTAAAGTAAGGCTACTATAAAATTAAATTCAGTGTTAAAGAGCCAGTAGCTACTTTGCAGAACTAGTATTAGGCTAGAGGATATAAAAAATCTTAAGACAAAAGATGAAAAAGTAAGGGAAATAAATTCTGAAAATCAAGAGGGAATCTAAATGAGGTGTTCTGTATTAGAACAAGAAACCCAGCAGAAAAGCATGAAGTATTTGAATAATGTGACATGGATCAGGATAAAGATGTATGCTTCAGGCCTCAAAACCCCATCTCCAGGGATGTCAATGAAAAGTTATTTTTTCTACAGCTTAGAGTAGCAAATAGCTATGTAGCTGTGACATAAGAAGGACTTTGTCTAAGCCATCACCTCACATGCACAAAAAAAAGAACAAGTTTGGTAAAGGAAACAGTCTGTAAGACACTGGCCTAGAGGAAAGCAGCAGTAGAGAATAGAGACATTCCAAAGAACTGTGGTTTTCCTGTGTATATTCATATAGTATCACAGATGTGGTGCTAGGGACCTAAGAGACTATAGCATAGAGCGTTCACTGTGTCAGAGTAAGGGACTGGTAGAAAAGAGGCAAATTTATAGGCAATCAGAAACACCAAAGCCAGATTTTATTAATTCAAAAATTCGTAATGAAAGCAACTTTTATTTAAATTATGTCCTGTCTCATGAAATGGTGAGAAACTTTAAATAGGAGAGGTAGATGCAAGTAAAGTGGAGATATATGTGATTCATTAATACAATACTTAGATACAGTAGAGAGCTAATGCCTTCTCCAAGTGATGCCTGTGTATTAGAAACTGTGTTTGGAAAAAAGAATAGTAAAGTTATTAGTGATAAAAGACAAACTTTGCAACAGAACTTGAAAATATAGGGATTGCTGCACTGGAGAAAAGGTGGAGGAGAAACATGCTGATAGATAAACCATTCTGTTGTGCAACAACATTCTAGAAATACAAGACCAAGCAGAACCACGCATCAGATGGATATATGTTTAATATCTTTTCCAAATTTCAAATTACTTAACATATTTTTATTTGAAAAGGGGTAGTTTTAGGATGTGGGATTCAATTCCAGTATGGCATTTTCTTCACAACGCGTGCTGTTACTTCTTCAGGGGGTGATTATGGCCATTGCTCTATGTTCAGCATGTGCAGGGAAAACTATTATTACTTTTCTGTGGTTTGGAGGCATGAGTTGTAATTACATTTACCAACAGCCAGCTATCTTGTGGCTACAAAAATATGGTTAAAATGGTTACATCATTTCCTTTTTGACCCTAAAAATCCTTTTCACTAAACTTCAGATGAATCTGCGAAAGAGTGGTACCTGTAAAAATGCATATTTTGAGTGCATAGCTCCACATTAAATAGAACTTTTAAAATTTGGATCAGGGAAGGAGGGAGGTGGGAGCTACAAGGTTTGATATGTTTCTGATTCCAGCATTTCCTTTGATAGGGATTGTCCCAATTTGAGAAGCTTAGCTTGGGTAGAATGGACTTGAAACCTTGTTGGCAGTTCTACGAGAAACCATGTTGTCGTAGGTGGTTAGTTACACGTGTCATCACAGTTGAAATTATGTCTGTATTTGGAATAAAATAAAATGAATCAATCAGTCAGTTTGGAAAAGACCTCTAAGATCATAAGTCCAATCTATGACTGAATACCACCATGTCAACTAGATCAGGTTCAGTCTTTCCTTAAACACCTCCAGGGATGGTGACTCCATCACCTCCCTGGACAGCCCATTCCAATATCTAATCACCCTTTCTTTGAAGAAATTCCTCCTAATGTCCAACCTAAACCTCCCCTGGAGCATCTCGAGACTGTCCTCTTTTCCTGTCACTGGTTGTCTGGGAGAAGAGGCCAACCCCCACCTGGCTGCAGCCTCCTTTCCGGCAGTTGTAGAGAATGACAAGGTCTCCCCTGAGCCTCTTTTTTTCCAGCGTTAACAACCCCAGCTCCCTCAGCCGCTCCTCACAAGGCTTGTGCTCCAGACCCTTCGCCAGCCTTGTTGCCCTTCTCTGGACTCATCCCAGTAACTCAATGTCCTTCCTAAACAGGATCTGCACTGTTCAGATCCAGAACTGGATACAGTACTCAAGGTGCAACTTCACCAGTGCTGAGTACAGGGGAAGAATCTCTTCCCTGGTCCTGCTGGCCACACTGTTCCTGATACATATTAAAATGTTTTACTGGAAGACTGAAGATTGTGCTTCTGATTTTTTATAGTGATCTCACTGTAAAATTCCTCTCAAACATTATTTGATTCATAAAATCTCAAATGGTAACAGATAATATAATATTTCTACCCTGAAACGTAAGCCATATGGAAAAAAAGTTAAAAACTTGATCTATTTATTGCCATCATCTTTTACACTATTCTCCTGGTTCATCAGTTGCTTATTATGAGCTCAGGTCAATACGGACGCAATAGAGGGCTCTACCACATCAGAAAGATCACGACCATTTCAGCAGTACAAGGCAATGGAGGAGAAAGCCTTTTAGTTGTGTCTCTTACCTTTTCCTCTGATTTTCCTTGTCTTTGATGATAAAGGATGTGATCATTGCATTCTCCCGAGGCTAGAATGCAGTAATCTTATATGTTTTCTTCATGGTTTTTAAGAATGTTTTAACACAAGAAATTGTTGAAGTTGATTGTTTTTCGATTTTTCTTTGCAGAATTCTAATAGTGGAATGCATGGAATGAGAAATTACACAGTTATTTTAAACAGTGTTGCTGATGTAGGGGAAAAAAAATCCACGGTTGTTGGCCAGTCATTGCTTGGTAATTGTTTTCTTCAAAAGAAAAGTTAGAACTGAATATATCAATATAGTCTTAATTACTGTAGAAAATAAAATTAATAGAAATTTGAGTGGTTTTGAGTAAAGAATATATCTGAGAAGGAAATTCAACTTTGTACTAGTAATGAAAATAGTAATGAAGCTTGACTGCATCTTAAGCAATTCTTTTAAAATGAGTAGCAGTGATCCTCAAACATATTTCAGGGGTTTTGTAGTTCATTCTGTAAAGAAAAGCGACCTGGAATTTGAATATAACAAAAAATGATTAAAAAAAATTAAAAGCAATTTAGGTCTGTATTATGAGAATAAGAATTCAGAGACCCAGAACAGACAAAAAATTGATTTTTGTGGAGCCTTGAGTAGCTGCTAGATAATTTGTATGTGTTTCTTTAACCGAGAGGAACCACTTTTAGGTACATCCTTTAATTTGCCTTCTAAAGAACTGCTTATTCACCTGAGCGTGCTGTGGATTTCAAATTCAAATGAGTGTGTTTTCTTGCATTCAGGTCTCAAATAACCAATTAAATGCATAAAGCAAGCTTGTGTTAAGTGGTGGAGAAAGGAAACTTTCAATGCTCTTTGACTAAGGTCATGGCTGGAAAGATTTTAAATATGAATTAAAACAAGCAATTATATTTTCTAATTCTGTCATTTGGAAAAAAATTCTGGATGTCTCACTTGAATGTCTACCAAAATTGCCTTTAACCTTCTGAAAGAGAAATAGAACTAATGATTTGGTATACTGCCAAACAATTAGACCAGTGAACAGACATTGTTCCACCAGCATCTATTATCGGAAGTATCTGGATTTCTAAATGTCAGCTAAATAGGTTCACCCCACAAGCTAAGAGCTGACCTTTTGACACCACCTGTTCAGGAGTGGGAAGTTTTTAAGCAGGCTATTCTACACAGATAAAGGGTTCACAAAATTTGACCTGGAAAGAATGGTTAAAGGAATTAGTTTTGTTTAGTCTAGAAAAGAACAGACTGAGGGAGGATGTGATTACAAGCTTCCAGTACATAAAAGAATGTTGTAAAGATGCTAGTGATTGGTTTTCTCTGTCCAGTTGGGGAAAAGACAAGAATAAAGATGTTAAATAGACAGATACTTAAGATTGTGTATAAGGAGAAAAAATTCTAATAATTAAAATAGAGAATAAGGTGCAGACTACATAAGAAGATTCTCATCTCATTAACTGTAAATTTAAAAGATTAATTAGACCAATGCTTGTCATTAATAGTCAAGGTTGCTAGTGTTGTTTGTGGTGCAAGGTGACTAGGTAGGTGTATTACACGATCACTTAAAAGGCTTTTCCTGTACTTAATTTTCTATAGCTGATACATTTGCAAGACATTCTAGACTTGTTACATTGGGTATGAAAACAATTGCCTAGTGGGTGGCTATTTATTTATTTTTTTAAATAATTCTGATTATATGATTAAAGTAACAGTGTTACAAGGATGGGAGAATAATAGGTAAGGAAATTACAAATATTGTTTGTTGGCTTTGGGTGCAGAATTATAGAAACAAGAGCAGTGAGTTTGCTAGTATGAATATCTTTTTCTCTGTTACTTGACAATTTTTGTATCACACATTGTTTTCTGGCTGAGATTAATAACAAGGATCTGAAAATTGTGATGAATAATCATCCCATATAGATATACACAGGGCTGAAGCATGTCATACCTGCTGAAAAGAACGGAAAGAAAATCAAAATTATTTAATCTTTCCAAAATGTTTGTAAAATATATTAAGATAGCTTTTTGCAGTATGATCCATCGCAAGCTGAATACTAACAGTGCAAAAACAAATAAGAGAACACAGTTTATGTGTAGGACTTTAGTACATATTGCAGGTTAATATGAAAGGGTGTGAAGGTTTTAATAGTCATTTTGTGTTGGTACCAGTTCTCTGTTGGTGGTTGAAAGTGTAGCATGCTTGCAACTCATGTTTGATGATGACTCTAAGAGCTTAAAGATATGTTAGACGTGTAATCTTAGTGAAGTATTTCTTTAACTGCATAAATAAAAAGTAGTGTCAAACATCAGAGCTTTCATTTTACACACTAAGCAAACTGCTTGTGTTGTAGCTCCCTGCATTTTCAGAGAGTGTGAAAGAACACGATAATGTTTATCTCTTTTTTTCCTCTTGAGTTTAGGAACTGATTGCATTTTATAATACATACATGGTTTGTTTTGTTTTGTTTTCCTAGGTACTGCACAATGGACTTGTGATGGAAATGAATCATCCAACAGCTGGGAGGATAGCTGTTCCAGGTTAGATGTTTAATCCTTTTTGCTAAATTAAATGCTACATGACATCCTGAGTGGTTCCGGAACTCAGCTGAGGACATGACGCATCTTCACATTTCACTCAAATGAATAAAAGTTTAACCAGGCCGACATTTGTGCTCATAGTGATTCCAGTAGCAGAAAAATGGGTTAAAATGTGTCAGGATAGCTTCTGGTTCCCATCGGTCAGTTGTCACAAAACATGAACATGGATTTGATAATAGTTGCAAACTCCCACTGCTAGAAATGTTGCTGCTAAATCATCTACATGAATATGTGAATCTGTTTTTGATTTAGTTCGATTTTGCAAGTTACACAGGCTTCTTTTAGGGACATTTCTGTTTTATAAACAAAACAAAACAAAAAAAATCAAACTCCCAAAAAAATGAAAACCAAAAAAAAAAAAAAAAAGAATATGAAAGAGGAAGGAAATTTGTACTGAAGACTTAATGAAGCTCTGCAATGATGAAGTCTTATATTTTGTACTTCCAAAGAACACAGAAGTATATACAGAAGTAATGAACTAGTCTCTCCTCTTTAAAGCTCTGAAGGATCAGGAACTGGTGTCCATCTGAGTTAGTTGTATAATCAGAATCGGTTCAGCCAGAGTCATTATGAACATGCAGATCCTTGCACTTATCTTGGTTTTGATAATTGATCCTTATCTGTTAGCTATTGGGTCAATTTTTCTACTACTCTCTGCCTTTCTGTCTCCCAGGCCACATGGAGAATCGTTTCTTCCTTCATTTGAAGTATTAAGTCATGTCTATTTTTATAAGACCTTCTCCTTATGTTGTCATTTTCTTTGCCAATTCCACCCTCTGACACAGCATCCAGTTGTCATCAATTTCAGTTGCCTTGAGCACATGTAGTGTTAAAAAGAATTTGACCCATAAAATTTTTCTTAATTTGCACATCCTGGAATCACACTGGGAAAGAGAAAGAATTATTTGAAAGAAACCAATCCCGTATTAGATCATGTTTTCTTCATGAACAGAGGGGGTGTTTGTGCATGTGGATGTGTATGCTTCATATTTTCTCTTTATCAGTTTGTGTTCCCCATTGGTCTCACTAGACTTGGATCTTTGGTTGACTGCATCAAAAAATGCATCTCTAATTTAGATACACCTATCTGGAAACAGCAATCCTTTTTTATTTTTAATTTTCTTACAGAAAAGTAATCCTGGTTTATTTACCCAAAATGAAAACAAAAATAAAAGGTTCTGACTTATTTCTTTTTTAAGAAGTAGAAATAAAAGCCTTACAGATGGTAGAGGAAGTGTGTAAGGTTTTCATGTTGCATACAATTTATAATCTATCTAAGGGAAAGCAAATACTCCTTAAGGGGATATCTTAAACTGCAAGAAGAGGAAAGAGATGAAAGGAATGTTCTAATGTCTGTCAGCAGCGATAGAATGTATTGGCAAGAGAGTGAGTTTTTACATAGGTAAGCCATAGTACTTCCCAAATCCTTAGTTATTATTTATTTTATTAAACTAGTGACACTGCACTAAACTAAAATAAATCATCTTAGTCTCTAATGGTTTGCCATTTAGATGCACTTCTATGAAGAGTTTCTTGTATTGAAACAGATGGCTAAAATGATTATTGGATATTTGAGCAGGAAAAGTAGAATTCCTTCCTTTCCTGGCATGGGAGGATAAGGAGGGGAGAGACAGGGGAGGAAAGGGGGAAGAACACTCATTCAGTGTGAGCAGAATGGACCTATTGATATTACTGGAAAGACAGTGCATTACTCTGTCCCAAAACTAAAGCGTGTTTGGCCACTGTTGATGATAGGAAATAGAAGTACCCTGGATTTTTCCTGCTCAATGCTATATCTGAAGAGTAGAGGGAAGGGTGTGCAAAGAAAGCCTACAGCAGACAACTTCTTCTCAATGACAGTTAAAAATAGAAGTTGGGGTTGTTTTTCCAATGTGGTTATATTTTAATATCTTTTATTTTGTAGAGAACAAGTTTACCAAGCTCTCAGTTTCTGTCTCAGGATAGCTTAATAGACTGAAAATGTTTTTCTTTAAATAGACTGGGGAGGCTCTGATCCCAAAATAAAAATTGGTTGCTGTTATTTCTTAACCATATAAGCCAGACTTTAATGTGTCCTTTAGTAATTGAATTGGACATCACACTTGAGGCTCTTGCCAGAGGTGCAACTTTTGTGGCCAAGTAAAGTTGTGAGTGCAGTGACATGCACTTATTAAGAGAAGCATGCTGGCAGATTTTAGCTCCAAGTATCACAGGTGGCCTCTGTGTCTAGCACATTGATTCACAGTGGTCCTTATCCAGGCATGTCCCCAGTTTGAGAGTTGGTTCAAATCTGTGGATGAATCCTCCACTGTAGATCTTGCAGCTTGAAATTCAGAGAGATTTTGCCATTGACATTAGTGTAGGCTACATTTTTCATGTTGGACTTGGTAACTCATACTCCTCCTTTGCTTAAATATCTTTTAATCTTGTATGCTTATTCAATTTGCTTATTTCCTTACCTAGTCAATGTTTCCCCCTTGCTGTTTTTGTGATTCCCAGCTTAAGGTATACTGTGTGCTGGTAAGTGCATTATAGGGTGCTGATGAAAAGGGAGTGAGAGAAGTACTACAAAAAACATATTTCTAGTAATTTTTCTTTTGAGAATGTATCTTTATGGTAGGAAAGAAAGAGGCCTTGCATTTTGATATCTCTTGTTTCACATATTTCAAAATATTGAAATCCTATTTTTGAAGTATTGAAAAATGTCTATGCACATATACATTATACAGCTGTTACTAATATCAAGATCTCTCAGATTCAAGAATGGACATGAAAAAAAGAGTTCATTGTTCAGACTTAGAGTGACTGTAAGGACTGTAAGAACATTCTGGAAAAAAAAGTGGTTCTGTGTTAGTTCAGTAGTTTCATTAGGATAATGTTTTACCTATATAATTCTGTATATTCATGTCATGATGTTATTCTAGAAGTGACATACACCTACACTTGACATATCTTATATAGAATGTGCAGCACTGTGAGAGAGCCCTGCTTGAGTCCTTCATGCCAGAACTGGTTCATCTGATTGTAGGGCTGAACTAAGGAATCTCTTCTGTTTCTACACCTGAAGGCAACTTAATCATCTTTAGTTCAGGGCAGTGCTCCAAAGACGATCAGGAGCTGGAGCACCTCAGCTGGAGAGGTAGAGCCAGGGGAAAAGGCAGCCTTAGGGGGACCTGTCAGAAGCCCTCCAGCACCTACAGGAAGATTATCAATGTGAAGAGCTGGGGTCTTCACAGCGGTGCATGGTGGGAGGATGATGGACAAGAGAGATTCAGCCTGTATATCACAAAAATCTTTTTCATTGTGACACCAGCCAGGTAGTGGAGCAGGCTGCCCAGAGAGGTCATGTATACTCTGTTCTTTGAAATTTTCAGGGAACAGCCAGTTAAAGCCAGGGGCAACCTGATCTGACCTAAGACATGGCTCTGACCTGACCCAAATAAGAGTGGAGTCCTCCTGAAGTATTTTCCAACTTGGATTATGTTCTAATTCTATGATTAACATCAGTATTTTTTCCTCAGCTCTGTTGTGCTTAGCCATCCCCACAAAGACCTGAAGGAGAAATGATACAGTTTAATCAAATGGGAAATTTAGAGCACAAAAAGTACTCTTGGGGAAAAAAATCATGTTTTATACAGTGCCAGATTGCCGATGGCACGGAGACACTACAGGTAAGTGAAGGGACAAAATTTTAAGAAGTTTTAGCATCTTGGTTAGTCTTGAAATACTTTGCCAATGAGGAATGAACTTTTACAAAGAGGGGTAGCATGTGGGTTTCTGGAAGCCACTGAGTATTCTGTGTGCCAATATGGAGCATAATGGATGCTCCCAAACCACACTGATTACATAGAAAAAAACTAATGAGTTCAATACGATCTTTCCCAAAACTTTTCAAACCTTACAAACTTATATGGTTTAGGAAACTCAGATAATAATACTCTGCATTATCTAGTCTCTAATGTTGAATTTTAAAGGTTGCCAGTTGTTTTTTAATAAAAATGGTGTTTGTAATATTTTTAAATGAAAAAAACATGACATATTCAGCACAAACAAACGAACCTTTTTAGAATTTATTAACTATCAGGAACCTTTGTGAACTAAATTTAATTTCTGACCCCTTCTAAGCCTTAGCAAACTGGGGATTTGCACATAAGCCAAGACTTTGGAATCATCTCTGATCAAATAGGAAACAATATAACTGTAAAAATTGTGTAAATCACCTCTTCCAGACAAAACAACTATTCTTAGTTTTGATAATGTTTATGTTGTATGTTCTTCTCATCCTCATTTCCTGAGCTGATAAACTCTATGTCTTTTCTTTGGTTCATGATCTGCATCAAGGATGACTTTATTGCTTAGAAAGGCCAATTTCATACTTGGCTTCATAATTTCCTTCTGTGCTCTTGAGATAAAGTGTTTGGGGGACTACTACGAGCTCAGTTAGGAAGAATAGTGCAGGATTCCTCCTTGACATAGATTTTTTGGACTGGATTCAGGCAACTTATGTTAATTAATCAACCCACTCAGGAGAAATGTCCCTTTTTCCGGTCTTCTCCTGTCACTGTGCATTACAAATATACTACTGAAACAGGAAAGATTTTTTTTTTCAGAGGTAGGCTTTTCCTGTTGTATGATTCATTAAATGGTGTCATGGTTCCATGGAGACTAATTGCTATCAATCTCTTAGAAGAATGGTTTTAAGGAATAAGACAAAGAGGAAAAAAATCTAATAGGACTTCTTTTTTGTGCCACAGATTTCTTCCTTAACCTTGGACAAGTTTGTGTCTTACCAAATTATTTGTTTGCAGTTTTTCAGATCTTTGTTAATAGTTGAAAACTACTGTGATTCCTCAGGGAAAGAATTTCCTGGGAAATTTGTTAATTTAAATATTTATTTCTATTTGTTATGCATGTATTTATACCTATTTTCTTCATGTATGTGGAACATTAGTTATAGTTAAGGAAACAATACTGGCATGTCCATGTATTTGATCAGTGCATTTCAATACAGGGAACAAATATGGCTGTTACTGATACATGCTATCTCTTTTTTTGACCATTTAATGTAAGTGTAGTAGAGGAAGTTTCAGTAGGACTAGATATAAAGTGGAGAAAAGTGACTCCCACATGGAGGAAGTTTGCAGGAAATTAAGGACGTCTGTACTCCAATCCATTGTTTCCTGCAGCTCGGAGATCCTTCAATATAAGAACAACAACAACATAAAAAATCCCAACAATTTTTCAAGGTCCTTTGTTTGAACTTCTGATCCTGTCTGCTTCTCATCAGGTGTTTTTTTCATATGTGGGTGTGCATGTCTGTGTGTGTGCATGCATGCATGTGCATAACCAATGCTGATTGAAAAATTTTAATTTCACTTCACTGTTTATGGTACATTGGAGACAAACAGCTTCACCAGCATTACTGTTACCTCATTCACCTTTTTTAGTCATCAGGGCTGACTATTTATGTCTTTTACATTCACAGAGCTGATTTCAATTTTGAGGAGTCCATGGCCATTACAGGAACTTACACAAATAATGTATGACAGCTCAGCTAGCTGTCCTCAAAATACTTTAAAAAATTTTTAATAAATATATGAACAGATGGCAAAAGCAGAAAAGAGATGGTGGGAATGGCAAGGTGTATGTTATTGGCTTCAGGATTATGTAGAAAGGCTAGTACATCTTTTTAATGAATGATGCTTTAATTTGAAATCTTTCAAGATTCCTTTTAAAACGAAACATAAATAAATTTTTTTTATACTTTTACTCCTCTGTCATATGTTTCCACAGTATTTCTCTACCACAGATTTTAATATTTGTTATACCTCCTGGAATGGTCTTAGTGCCACAGTTAATACTTCTACAATTGTTTTTAGGAAGAAAAGGCAGCAGTTTCTAACCTAGTTCTGGGGCTTCTGTTGCCGGAGGGAATTAATAGTGGAAGTCTCAAACTGAGCAGCAGTACTGACTGGGCCCAGTGCTGCCTGTGCCACTCAAGCAATAGCTCTCCAGCACAGCCGTTCAAGGTCTCTGATCCAGACTCTTCTCTGATCAGACCCTAGGTTTCTGTCAGTCTCTAGGATCTGGCAATCAAAGTTGTTTTTTTTGCATCACGTATTTTTTTCCAGGATCTGGCAATGCCATATAGAGAGGAAAAATGAATATTTTTCAGAGGACAAGTGGGGATGTTTCCCAGCTCTGTACATAAGTTAAGTTATTGTTGAAGTATTGCTGAATGTTGACTGGTAATTATACTTGTAGTTACAGGATAATATTTTCTTTGTATTTTTCTCCACGTGTCCTACACTATACTAGGATTTTCTTTTAACTGGACATAGCTGTGATGGAGAGTTAACTCAAGAATATCACTTTGCTGTGGTGGGGGGAGGGAAGGGGTGAAAGCTGAAGTGTTGCCTGAATAGCCACATAAACTAATGAGTTGCTTACCAATGTTATTGTCCTAGAATTCAACTTTGTTTAAAATGATGTGGTTTTTTTCTTCTGTTTGAATGTGTTTCCCACTTCTTTCTTTATAAATAACAATAACTTAGAAAGTAGTTTCTGAACCCTCACTCTGTAACAAGCACAGCCAGGTGCTCACAGAGTTCAGGGTGTGTGATTATAAAGATATGTCTGCATGCCTCAGATGTGTTGTAAAGCAGCCAAATTAGTCCAACGCCCATATATTTTTCATATATATTTATGATCTTTAATAGTTATTGGATAACAAAAGGAATTTACTGTCAGTTAAAAACAGTTTGGTTTCATTAAATGTAAAAATATGTTTTAAACATTTAGACAATTTTACTTAATCCCTAGGACACTGAGTAGACTAATCCTCATTTGTATTTCCTCCATATCATCTTGATCCAAGCCCTGCCTTCCCATCAATGGTAAGAGTGATTGGGCTAATGCTGTTTTCTGTGAACGTAGACTGAACAATTTTGTGGTCAGCACTGGCCAATGAGTCATGTGCTTTGCCTTTTTATCACACTGACCACAGAATGTCATCAATTTAACTCTTTCACGTATGTTTGACTATAGTTTGTCTTTTTCAAAAACCCTCAAGAGATCAAAATTTTCCCAAATAGCTGGATCTGTCTTTAAAGGCCTGATCAATTTAATTGTTAAAAAACTGATGATCTCCAATTTAATAGAGAAACTATATTTTTTTTGTGTCTTTCACGAGGTTTAAATACTTTTTGTGCCCATGAAAGTACTTACATGACCAAAATTTCATCTAAATAACTTTTGGACAAACTATGTAGGGTAAATTGCCCAGATCTTTTCAGGTCCTTTTTGTAAGTACAGTGCAGTTACAGTTTTGTAACTCTGTCTTTTTCATTGCAGTCTGTGTACTGTATGTATACAGGAAAAAATGCAGTTGTGTAGAGTGCATCACAAACTTCCTGCCTGACTTTTGGCCAAGTCTCTTAGCCCATGAAGTTACATTTCTCACTTCTTCATGCCATATATTGAAAAAATAGAACTCACAATTAATATATTTTTCCAAATGATAATAATTATAATAAGTGAAATTTGATGGATTTTTCCTTGTAGTTTATGAAAATAATCATTGGATAGAAATAAGGGGCAAAATGAGGCTTATGCAATCAACTTAGTTGTTCATTTGATTAAGAGCTGACCACCAGTAGATAGCATGTACCTGTTGTAGGTTGGTAAATTTATCTATAACTCCTGAAGCAGGGAAAATTTAAGTCCTTTTAGTCACTGTGAACTTGAAATTATTTTTGTCCCTCTTTCTTCTACTTACCACTCTTTCTAGTAAAGTCCAGCCAAGAAATTAATGCCATGTTGCATCAGAATCAAAAACCAGAATGGTGATTTTGACCCAAGTCTTGAATATTCTGAATGATGCCTTAATAATTGGGGTTATCAAAAATAAAGCATTGCTGCCACCTCTTTTGCCCTCTGCCATTTTTCTAACTATTCTAGAGCTTTTTTTGTGATTCTGGGCAAGAAGGAAATTCCCAAGAATTTTTCCAAATGTTTTGTAATGAGATGTTCTTTTTATTTTTTTACTGGATTTTTATTTCTCTTCTATTGGTCACCAGATTTGATCCAAATGTTGAAATTTGTTTTGCTAAACATAAACTTCTTTTTAGGAAAGTAAAACTAGCTTTACCATCCTAACTCAGTATGCAAAAGGTTTAAAACAAGACAGGATAGATGTGAACTAGTTTAATCCAGGGTCTGTTGAAACGTTAGGCATTGGGTCAAGATCTGATCAGAAATACTTCCTGACACAGAGTCAGTTAAGGTACAGAACAGAATTCCCTAAGAAAACGCAGAATCCCTGTTTCTTTGGCTCTCTGAAACTAGACTGAACATAGAAAATTAAATCAAGTTGTCTATATAAAAAGCAAATAAATGTTCTATTAAATGGAATTGATAAATTAATGAATTTTAAAATGTAATGTGAGTTCATTGCTTTAAATTAAAGTTATTTACAGATTGTGCCTTTGGCAGGACAATAAAAAAAGAATTTTGATTTGTATGTAAGTGGAGTGTTCCTCGCGGGTTTTGAAATAGATGCAGAGATGAAATGAGGCAGAAGTTCATGGATTAGAACAAGCTTTTTTATATTCTTTGCAGGCTGTTTTTAGAAACATCACAAGGAACAGAAAATCAGGCCCATTTGTGAAGAGAGGCAGTACAATTTATAAACATGTGGGGCAAACAAAATTTTAAAGCTGATGATGCACAAATACCCAATTCCAGTCATCCAGTTTATACATATTGAAAACACAACTTCATGCACACATCTGCTGTTTCGAGCCCAGGAACACAGACATACAATCTTGTACAAACTCAAGGGAATTTAGTAGTATTCTGAAGAAATCACAAGATTAGTGCTAAAAAAATTAAGCTGCATTGCTTTGATTATGAGATGTAGAACCTGTATGAGTGAATGTATGACAAAAACTCTCCTGTAATTTGAAACATTCTAGTTTTCACATTTTTTCAAACATAGGGGGATAGAAAAGATAAAAAAGGGCCATAGACCTTTTTGTTGGTAGTATTTACCTTTGGTACCTTCTTAAAAGGCTGGAATAAGGACTTGTGTTGTAGCTCCTGAGAGGAAAGTTTTACTTTCTGACTTCCTCACTACTCAGGAATCAGCATCCCCACTGTATGATTTAGCAGTTGTTGTATCTCAAAACTGAGAGTAGAATTTAATAGCTTACTTTTCTGCTCCTCATTTTTGCTTGGATTTCCTGAGGGGAAAAAAAAAAAACCATCAGAAAATGCTAACCTGTCTTTTTGCTCCTTGTAGATTCAGGTACCAAGCTTTTACTAGCCTTTTAGCTTTTACTGCCTCTAAAAGTGTTGTGAGAATACATGAGTAAAGTGTAGCTTCTACATAGCTGCATGGCAATGTTAGATTGCAAGAGACCACTTTAACATATCCTTCAAGCTCTTCTGTAATAATGACAATGTAGAGAAACCTACCTGAGGAAAACAAGATAAAATGGGGGAAAACAAGGTAAACTGGGGGAGTAGCTCAGAATTTGAAAGAAAACCCTTGGTATCTTCCAGTTAAGCTATTCACTTTCTAGGAGTTACTACTCTGACAGATTTTAAGCTTTTCAAAATGTTAGCTAGTGTGGTGATACTTTGGAATCTTCCTTTCAGTTGACTTTAAGAAAGAAAGCAATTCCTTGTTTACTACTTTATTATGATTTTCAGATTCTCACTGACAGAAAGCTCACCACTCAAAGCAGCATCACCCACCAACAATGTCCACAAGGCAATGTTACCATTTCCATGAATTGGCCTTTACTTTTTTACTTTTATATTTTTTATGTTTGTTGTTTTGGTTTTGGTTTTTTTTAATGTAGGAAGTTTTCACTCAGCTGCTATATTTTGAGGCACAGCATATACTTCTCATTTTCAGGTATTTTCATAGATTGGTATTCTTTTTCCGAAGCATACACAGACATGAATCAAAATGCTTCACTGATTGTATTTGGAAGCTATAAGTCTAAAATCTTACTCTTGGAATTTAATCTTATTCTGGGCACCAGTTACAAAAAAATATAATAATATACCTCAATAAGATAATTATGCATTATACTTGTATATCACATGTGAATATATTATAAACTCTTTACACTTGACAACCCAAGGAGGTTATTTGGTGTTAAACAGTAGAGAGAGAAGGATTAGGTCATTATGGTGCATATAATTTATAAGCAGAGGTGATTCAGAAAATTCAGAAATGTGAAAATTTTTTGTTTAGTATAGAAATGTTTTTCTTTCTCCTTTAATTTTTTTAAACAAAATCATGTATAAAGAAAATTATTGTAATTGAAAGCAAAGTTAATCCCTGGTATCAATACTGAATTTTTACCTGCTCACTTTTGAACAGTATTTATGTGTCATTTTACTTATCTGTAATAGACAAGAAAAAATAATTTGAAAGCCAGGAAAAAACAATTATTTTTTTATTTATAAACCAAATTTCAAATATTGGGTGCATTCAGGGAAATTACATGCCCTGATGATTTGTTGCAAATACATTGTTGATGTTAAATACCTTAGTAAATTGTGGATAATTTTTAAACTCAGGGTGAATGAATTAAACAAATGTTGTCTTATTTACAGTAAAACATGTCCTCAGTAAAAGTGCTCTTCTATTTTTGAAGACTCTTATTTGGAGCTTTGTCATATGATTTTTTAAAATTTAGTCTAAGTAGTCAACTAAAATGTACTTTAAAATATGGAACCTAATATATGCAAAACAAAATTAAAGCCTTCCAATCCACAGTTCACTTTTTAATATACTGATTGATAATTACACAGAAATATTAAAAGGATCATCCGTAGAGGCTCTTTAAAAAGCCAGGAGACAAGATTGAAAGCTCAATCATAATTTAGGAAATTTTTGTCTTCTAGTGCTTACTGTCTTTTCCAGAAGAGTTTTTAGTAGTTCAAGATTTAGTTTTATATTTGAATAATGTAACCATTGCCAGAGCTTGTTTGTCCTCATGAAAGCCAGTATATGATATGGACAATGAAACCTGCATTTCTTCATGGTTTTCTGCAATCTAAATTCAAAAGATCTGATCATGGACTTCTCCATTTCCTACATTTGATGACAGCTAAGCAAGAAAAGTGGAGCGTAAGAGATATTTTAATGATGCTTCTCCATTAGTAGCTTGCTGGAGTCAACTCCAAGCAGTCACAACAAGCAGACCCTGCCCTCCACTAGACAGCTAAAGTGGTGAGGCTTTTAGACTAGATGATACCTATAGGTCCCTTCCAAATCAACTATCCCAATTTGTTCTATTCTTTCTTTTAAACCTCTTCATTTACATCTTCCTTAGATCTTCTGTCCAACTGTGTGTCTACCAACTTCCCTCAAAACTTTTTTTCTAGCAAGAAAGAACTTTTTATTTTATCAGTTTAATTCTACCCCTCTCTTCCAGTCTAGCATTAGTATTATGGATCTGTTCCTCAGTCCATATTAGATGGTCACCTGACAACAAAACAGCGTTTATGATATTTCTGTGGTATATTGGTTCTCTGATGTACACTGGGAATGTCTCTCTGAATTATGGAAGGATCTATTCCAGTTTTTTTTGTAGGAACAAAATGCATTATTCTCTCTCACAGTCATAGTGTGTCCAAGACCCATCAGAGGTTAAGAAGCTGGGTTTGTTTGGCAGATGTTTCTTGTTATTCTGCCAATTAAGTCAACAATAGGTATTCATAATCCTGGGGAGGCTTGGAGGTCATAGAAATTACACGGCAGGCAGAATAGCTCATGTACAAATAGCTGAAAAAGAAAGCAATCTTTTGGGAATTCCCCCCCACCCCTTTTATTCTGCTTGTCCTAGGGGCTGTCATCAGTCAGTGACATTGTGCATTGGCTTTCAACCCTTGGTTCTCGCTGCAGTGTTCAAGGTCCTGAATGGCACAATCTCTGTTTTATTGTTTCAAGGGATATATTCTTCTACACTCAGCTTCAGTGCTTTGTGTAAATGTTAAGACATTCTTCTCAGCAACTAGTTTAAAATAAGTTGTTGGAATACTTGTTAAGAGAGAATGGGCAGCCGCCATGGAACAAAGATAGCAGTTATTGTGAGGCAGCCTGTAGTGTAGAGCAGTCATCTCTTACTTTACCAGTATAGAGAAACTCATTAGATTCTTATTTTCTGGTCTTCTCAAAAGTT
This sequence comes from Rhipidura dahli, assembly GCA_013399225.1. NCBI lineage: Eukaryota > Metazoa > Chordata > Aves > Passeriformes > Rhipiduridae > Rhipidura > Rhipidura dahli. The sequence continues at coordinate 566,030 of VXAC01003207.1, read as the reverse complement.
TATCCTTGCCGAGCAAAACATGGAGCTGGCAGAGAGAAGCACTCACCTTAAGAGGAAAAATGGATATGGAGAAGTCACCAAAGAGCTAGTCTGTGTGCTTGTGGCTGAGATGTTAATGGCAATTGAACGATCTCTGCAGGTAATTTAATAGAGTACACTGGACTTCTCAGATGTGGGGCATTCTCTGCCCACCTTATGCAGTAAAGAACGGTGTGATGCAACAGTCAGTCAGGTGAAACTAAGAATACAGAATTACTGAAAGACAAAGCAAGAGCTTTAAAGAGAGAAAAGGAGTAGCCATGAGGCAATAAACAGTCATGAGACTAAGTCCACTAACAAAGCTGAATTCCCATATAAATAATACTTACTCAAGCATAACAGTACTAATATATAGTGAATAAAGCATTGGCTGGGGAGTGCAATGATGAGAAAAATATAATAAAACATTTATACTATCACTTATGGTGAAAAAGAGAAGTGAAGGCGACATAGCTGGTACAAATAATACCTAAAACATTTTAGCAGCCAATAAAACTATCTGATATGCTGTGACCCTAGAAGGAATGTGATTGTGTTTTTATCTGAACACAAGAAACAGAAAAGGCAATATATGCCTGCCTCACAGTCACATAGTCTGGCATCCACATGTACTTTTGGAGATATAAAAGATTACTTAATGAGAGACAGAAACATATATGGGGCAAATTATTCCGGCATATAGTAGATGATGCTTAAAAGAAACAGAAATTTCTTCAAATGTCAAGGGCAGCTGAACTGTCTAGCAAAAGTACCAAAACGGTGTTATCAGTGCAGAAAAAGAACAAACTAAAGGAAATTAGGAAGCAGGACAGAGACAGACTGGATGGGAATGCAAGTGTTGTGTTCCACAGTAGGTATTGAGTGAAACATTATACAAGACCGTAAAAACCCTGTCTGGTTCCCAGCAAAAACATGTAAGAGAGCATAGCAAGACTTTCTGTCCAGTGTGTTGTAGCTCAGGAAATAGAAAAAGTTGTAATAGGTACAGAGGACACAGAGATTACAGTTAAAAGAAAGATGTCTTCTGGTTTGTCTTGCATAAGTCCAGATAAATTTGCTGCACAGAAGGATGCAGGAGAACGATGTCAGCCTGTATATTTTCAGAACTGTTCTATCAGGTCTTAATCAGTTGACTGCAGTTGGATAGTGAAGCCATCAGGAGCCTAATCCTACCAAGATGATTAGTGACCACTTTAATCTGGAGAATTAGAATTCATGATGCAGGTATTTGAAACGGAAGAATAAATGCAGCCTGTGGAGGAGAAGTTTGACAATCCAGAGATGTTACATACACAAGGTATTAATTTCCTGAGCATGGTAGAGGAGGCAGTGTTCTCTGTGTGTGTTCTTCTTTTCAGAAAATATAAGATCATACTTTAGGGAATGACACACACAAAAATGAAACGGAAGTCAGAAATAAACCTCAATACAGTGAGATGACTAAAATTCAGTTTTTCGTAATGGCAGAATAATAACAAGTAGTTGATAACTCTACAAGAAATTACATTATTATGTCTATTGAAGCTTTCAGAGAATGACTCAGATGCCTAATTGTTCCTGAGGAAAATTTGTAGTAAACTGAAGATCTTCATTTAGCCAAACCCCCAAACATATTGTATGTATGTAGGTCAGCACTAATAGACAATAGATTCTGTAAACTACCATCCGTTTAACACCTCTGTTTGTCAGGCTAAGACTTTTACCACTCTGTGATTTGAGCCATGTGACAACACTGTCTACACCTTTTGGAGGATAATGGCCTGGTGGAAATGCTTTTGACCTGTGCCCAACTTCTAAGGTGTTGCAATGTAAATTGAAGCTGGGAAGGAATCCCAGACATATGGCTTGAGGCTGATGACAGCACTATTAAAAATTAATGATCTGACAAAAGAGACAGTCAATGTCACTATGTAATAAGCAAAATATGAAGTTGAATGTAGACATGTAGAACTTGAGAAAAACTATGTTTTCTCTGTTAGTTGACATCTGGAGAGATATCAGCAAGACCCTGGAAAAGTTAGCGCAATTAGGAAAGCACTCAAAATGCAAGTAGTCCAATGTCTAGTAGACATGGTGATTTTTTTCTGGAATTACCCAAGTCTTTAAAACAATGAGGAGGTACTCGTCCTAAGATTCTCTAGGGTAGCTAAAACAAAATTATTTTGTTCTGAAGGCAGTTAGGAGCAGTGCTAATGCATACCAAGCAGCCCAGGATATTTACTTAAGGACAGGAAACAAAAAGGAAACAGAGCTGTGCTTTCTGAAATGCAGTTCCCTCAATTCACCTTTCAGAACTAGCCCAAAATCTTCTTGAAGGAACTTGGACAAACACTGTGGGTTTGTATTCAGGTTTGTTTCTTTGTAAAATTTTAGCAGTATAATATGAAAATAAGGTACTTCCCAAGAAAATCCCTGTATATGGTAGATGCACTCAACAGGTCATGCCGTCCAGAATACTAGACATGATTTTAGAAGACAAAAACTGCACCTCCAATGGTGGGCTTCACACAACCCACTGAAGAGCAGGCAGTAGTAAATCAGCTTTTGTACCAACCATGGCAGTCTGAAGGGCCTCTTATCACAGGAAGCTACTCTGTTTTAGTCTATGAGAGATGAACTGTACATGCAAAATACTTTTTTTGAAGGAAACCTAACAGCAATCCTAGAAGACATAGAGGGTGCCTGCAGTGTGCCTGAAATATACTTCAGATCTACTGATAGAGATCTGAATGAAATGTCAACCAAGAATGCGTGCCCAGATAGGAGCAAAGAAATAGCAATCTGAGGTGCTCAGACTTCTGACTGACCACAGGTGATTGCACAGCTTCATGAAATACCAGTCCTGGTAAAAATCCAAAGAAGAAAACAAAAAACCATAAAAGAATAAAACCAATAGACAAGTTTTCTGCTGCAGCTGCTGTAAGGTTTGTTGGAGGACGTGAACAAAGACAGTAACAGGAGCTAGGGCATATCTGAATGCATACTTTACAAAGTCTGAAGTACCAGAGTGTCTGAAAACTTAAGATGCCTGGCAGTAGACTTCAAACTTAGTGCAAAATAGGTCACATTAGCCTGGGTGCTCAAAGGGCAGCAGGAGAGTCAATCTGGTAATGAAGAGCTTGCAAACAAGAACAGTACTGGTGAGTAGTTCTCACTTTGCATTGTTCAGCTTTCACATTCCTTCATCTCTTTCCCTTCCTTCTACAATCTCCCTTTCTAATTTTTACCTTGACACGGACAAACCTAGTCTACAGTGCAAAAAGAAAACAACAGACAGTGAAATGAACTCGTAAAAACCAGTTTAAAAAGTCAGTGATTTGATACCATGTAGATGAACAGGTCTGGTTCAGCCATCAAAAATCCACTTGCAGCAGTAACAGAAACTAAAGGCTGGTGTTAGTAGCAGAGAGAAATCTGAAGATAGTACCCACACAAAATCAAAATCCAAATCAAAGTAAATAAGCAATATAAAGGGAAGTAAAAAAAAAAAAATATTAGTATGATCTTCAACATAAGCTTAAAATCATATTTCTTTCAAAAATTATTATAGTTTGCTTGAAGGAAAAGTCATATAAAAACATATGGCCATAGCAATGGCAATATCGAGTTACACTCAACTCATTGAGTTTCAGCAGAACCATTCTGCAGGCTATTCTGAAGGTGTTCTGTGGTCAGCACTGGTGCCTGTACAGCTGTAGCTGCATGAGAACGCAGCACTGGTGTGGTGTAGATGTTCCCACCGTTCCATTGCAGTGTACCTGTAAGCTGTTATAGAGTCTGACATAACCACTGGGGAAAAAAATCTTTAAAAATGCTTCGGATTTATTTCTGCTTGTTCCCTGCACCCTTTGCAATTTCAGGATAAAACCCAAAAAGTGAAAAACATTTCTCCCTTTTGATGTCAAATCCTGGGGTTGAGAGAGGCGATGCAGCCTTCCAGGAAGGTGTCTGACCTGGCAGGTTTGTTCTGTTGCTCCTCAGTGCTCTGAGAATGTGTGTGGTATGTGCTCTACACAGGTTAAGTAAAGTTTTGTGTTCTGAACCTCACTCTGGAGAAAGAACCATTTCATTAGGCAGCTGCCTGGAAACAACTCAATATGGAAAAGTGAGAAAGCTTGAGAGATTTTTGAGTCTCTGAGTACATAATTTCTTTCTGTTTCACACAGTTACACTTATGCAGAGTTAAACTTTTCTGAAATTTCAGGATACATTTTAGCATGCATATGTTTCCTAGAATGACAACTTTACCATAGCTAAAATCCTTCTCCCAGAGAAGAGAAACCATTCTTCCAAACCTTGCTAGAGAGTGGTTTCATCAGTCATCTCAGGACTGAAACTCCTTGTTGAACAAAAGCCTCAAAGTGTCATGACTGTCAGTTCACTCTGCATTTAATAGTAATTTTGGATACCTTTGTATATAACATGGAGAACTTTTACTCTAGGTCTGTCTGCCAGTGTGTGGGTTCAGCCCCACAAGTGACTTTGCACAGAACTCTCCTGCACTCAGGGTGACTTCCTCAGCTCTCTAGAGCCTTTGCTGCCTTGTCAAATGGCAGGTAGTGCAACATCTCACTAACAGCACCACAGCTGTGCACTGACAAGAAGAATGGGGTTCACATCAGACCTCTTGGGAGGCTGTTGGTATGTATTCTTTTCCTATGAAACTTCACAAGGCTTGTGGGACCTTTTATCTTCATCTGTACTTTATATAGACTGCCTGTGTATTCATATTGTGTTAGATGTTGTGTTTGGACATGAACGTTTAACTACATATATAACATATTGTTAGATGTGAAGAACTTGGCAGATGATACACAAAGTATGTGCAGATTAAATTATATTTAAAATATTCTGAAAATTGGAATAAAAAAACCTAGTCAAGCAGTCTGCAAGGGAGTGTGAGAAAACCATCATTTGGGACTTGGAAGAATAGACTGGACAAAGCATTAACAATCAAAATTTTAAAAAAGGAATAACAATTAGAAGTAATTTGCAGTGGTGGGAGAGCAGAGCATAAATGATTTCTTAGACCTTTTAAAAAAATCTTATTATCTTAAATTATTTCTTTGAAAGGTTTTCTTCCTGCTTTAATGTAATGAATTCCATAGCAATGATGATTAAGTATTTAGGGACTTGTACCAAGGATTCTTTAGAAGAGATGATGAATGATTATTGGCTACAGTTGCTAATTGACACAATAATCTGTGCCAAGGGATTCCTCTCTAGTTTTGAAACTATATTCTAAAAAGAAAAGAGAATTGATTTATTAGATAACACACTGATGTTGAGATTAATTGAAGCATAATGGAGACTCATGCCTCTCATTTTTTCTTAAGTAATGGTATAATTCTTGTCTTTATGTGTTTGTTTCTTGTAATTTGTGATAAAAAAGATGAGCAATTTTAACATACAACCTTTGACAGTAACTGTAAGTTGGAGCTTCAGTATGCCAAGTACTATAGAAATAGTACTATAGATAGTTTGAATGTGTTTATTTTTCTTACAAAGGAGAAAATGCACAAACAGAACAGGTTTGCCCAGCTACCTTTTCTATGGAATCTAATTTTCACCCTGAAGAGGTCAGGCAGATTTATGGAATAAAACAGGGCCTCAGGCCATGTAACATGATTGTGAGCTAGTCAACCACTCATTTGTGCCAAGTAAATTTTGGAAATGATTCTCCTTTGCCGACAGTACCCTCATTACCGATTGTGTAGAGTAATTTATCAGGCATTTCTTAAAATAAACCATTCATTTATGCTAATAGGACTTGGCAGGGAGGAAAAATTGGCAGGACTTGAAGTTCCTAGTGTTTTTCTTTTTTCAAACAAAAACTGTAAAGTCCTTAGTATTTTGAGCAACCGTTATCATGGTCGTTCATATGGTTTATTAAAGTGACAACTAATTGCATAATAAATTTTCACAATGGGAGAAAATTATTCCTATGTTAAGTTTACAAAAGCAAATAGTTTCGTGGTATTGTAAAAGCACAATCATTAGTTTCGTACTTGTACATTCCTTATTGGCTAAGCTTCTGTTATTAATGAATCACTTAGCATCTTTTCCATGACTCATCTATTCTCAGTGCAGTACCTCATCTTGAAATATCTCTTTGTTCCTTACCCCTCATGTATTTTCTGTTTGATAGCTCCGTCCAAGGAGATGTTTTCTTTCTGCTTCATAGTGGGACTTTGATCCTGCAAACAGCCACACTCATCAGTAACTCCTGAAGTGAGTAGTCCCATTGAACCTATGGGACTGGTCAATAGGTACAGTTAATAACTTCTACATCTTTGTAAGACCCAACTGCAGCCACTGTACAGAGTTTAGCTGCTAACATTTGCAGCTGATCTAACTTATATTTAGTTCAATACATTTCACATTCAGTTGTTTTCAAAAAATAAATATATGTGTCCTGAAAAAACTATCCTTCCTAGCTCACAAGAAAACATCCAAAGCTCAAAATAAGAAGAAAGCATGCACTGAAACACACAAATAAGGTCGGCAACACTGATAAAATGACAGCTGTAGCAAATTGTGACTCATCAAAAAACAATGCTTTAATCCAATGCCTGCTAAAATGTAAGGGAAGTCTTCTGTTAACTTCACTGCTGGTTAGATCTGGTCCTCATTTAATGAGACAAAGCTAGATGTGCATCTCCAGTTGTACATAAATTATGTGATAAGGGTTTTTTGTGTGTTCAGTTTCTCAGTAAATTGCAAAATCCGTCTCACCATCAAGTAAAACTGAACAGTGATGTTGTTTTTGTTACTGCTTTTTAATTAAAGTAAATATGGAAGTGAGTAAATGCAATTAGTAGAGAATATACTTTGCTTCTTATAACTACAAATTAAGCATGACACATTTACCCCAAATTTTGGTCATGCCTCAGCCTTTAACTGCAGATACCAGAAACTCAGACTGTCTTTTCAAAGACAAACAACTTAAACCAGCCAACAGCACCTTAAATTGAAAACCAAACCCTAGATGTTTTTTAATAATCAGACTTTCATGAAAGCTGTGTGATGATACAACTTAGATTATGGTTTTAAACTTTTGCTGCCTCATGCTATTGTACTTTGTAGTTTGCAGAACTGAAGGGATCCATATCTAGTAAAATGAAGAGCAAAGGTTCTCTAACATTTTGCAAGTCTTCAGCTTTTTACATTTTAAACTCAAATTTAAAATGTGAAGCTCATTCCACAAACCCTTAGTGAACCTGGCCATTCCTTCTACATGTCTATTACTCACCATCGTAATTAGACTGTCCCTGCAATGGGTCTAAATGTTTTCCACTTCTGTCTGCATTCTTTTCATATTGTTTCCTGCCATTAATGCAATAAAAATGTCAGCCACAAATACCAGATTCCTAATGGAAAAGCAAAACAAACTAAAACCACAGCCAGCAACACAGCTGAGAAATATTATTTTTCCTCATATTCCAAATTTTTACTAGGCAAACAATTAATTGAGGTTGCACATACAATATGCATTGTTAAGTAAGTTACATACATTTTTCATACATGGAAATCAGAATTACTGACACTCTGTAACTCTTACAGAGTAGTTTCATTTGGGTTGTCTGATCAGAGAAAGATGGTATCTTGTTTAAATGAGAGGACCATAAGTGGTACTTTTGGTCTCTCCTACTCTTGAAAAAACACCAGAATCTTTAGTTCGAAGTATAATGGGTCAAGCACTACTTCTTTAATGTCCTGCAACATGCAGATGTTTAATGAATTTATACATTTAATTTGCTAGGAGTTCCTAAAAGGTAGAAAGCTCAGAAGAGAAGATCTAAATACCTATTATTAATGCAAAATAAACGGCTCTTGTAATGTGTCAACTTATTTGTACAAAGCAGTAAGTAGTCTCTCTGATTTTTTTTTTGCTCATTACTTAAACCCTTCAAAGTTTCTGGCTGTTCTTAAATACAATTAGATGAAACATTTCTGTTTAATTTATTGACATGAAATTGGGGAGGAAGTTAGCATAGAAATTGGAATTCTGTATAGGACAAATTAGTGGTGGTAGTGAAGTTCCTAATCTATTTATTATAACGTTCATGTTTGGAGAACAGATCCCCATATGTGCTGTTCCCTCAGCATACATAAAATAAAATGAAAAAGAGGCCTCTTCCCCATGAAGTCTGTAATCTTAAATGTGATACAGGAGCAAAAATTGATAAAGATCATGAAGAACCATTGAAACTATACAAGTCAGCATACAGCAAATGGTTGCAGCCTTATGAACATTTTAGTTACTCACTGAAAATTAGTTTTTTGAGAAACTCCTGAGTTGCTTCTGGTAGTGAAAGTAAAAGGTACAGGGCAAATTACCTCATGGGTGATTTGACAATATATTCTCCCATAAAACTATCTCTTAAGGAACAGTGTGAGGTGCAAAAGAGCAGGTTCTGTCTACTAGGAATTTATCATAAACCTTGGATTCTGCAGAAAAACTGGCCATTTTCTATCTATTTATTTCACCTTTCATTTTAATACATGTATTTTGATATTTCTTGCCATATTTTTGAGACTCTACTGCTGCCCAGTTCAGTAGAGTAAATTGAGTCTGTAAACTCTTTGGATTAAGGATAGATTTCTTCCAATTGTCTGTGCACTTCTTGGTTCATCTGAGCCTCTGTCCAGTTTAAAAACAATAGCAATAACTCAAAATAAGTATGTACTCTGAAGATGCCTTCAAATATTCCATTTTTTAATCAGAAAGTGATGGAAAATGGCAGGAGGTTCAGAATACAGTGGATCCACTATGCTTCTCTTATTTAATTTTTCTTCTTCCCGAAGCCCTTGGTGGTGATTCTGGAAGCATTGCAGCATAGGAATAAACCACTACTGGAGAGCAGCCCTGTTTGTTCATTAGAAGGGCCCATGAGGAAGCTTTGCTGAAACATGCCATGCAGTGTCCAGATTTCATCCAGTGTTAGTGTCAGGTCAAAGTGCAGGATTTGAAAAACAATTATGATTGTACAAACAGGTAGATGAAGTATCTGTCTGCCTTGTGCTCTCTGAGAAGAGCACAAGTATGTGCAGGACCAACATGAGGAGTGGTCTTTTGCCTAGTCCTAGCTGCCAGCACCTCTCCACATGCCTGTGGACTGTCCTTATTGCAGTCACTGAGACTGTGAAGACATTTGGTGCTCACAGGAGGACAGCAGTGAGACTGTGGAGGAAAACTTAGGAGTTGCATATTTACCTTCTTCCTGCCAATCCCTGTAAAAAAAATAAACAACAACAACAACAACAACAACAACAACCAAACCAAACCAAAACAGAAACACCCCAAAAACTGTAAAGATGCTTTCTCAAGAGTCTGCTTAACAAATTTTTGCACAGTGGTGTATAATTTGACACCACATGACTAAAAAAAATTAAGTGCCACTGAATGCTGTTTTAAAAGACTCTGCATAGACATTCCAACTACAGCAATACTTCAGTAGTTCCATCTGGATTCAGTCTCGGCACATCAGCAATAGCACTGAAACTTATTAACACTCGTGAAATTCCGTGTTCAAGATCTTTCATTTGAAAATATAAATGCAATGCCAAGCAAAGTAAAACTTGAAAAGGTTATCCTTTATCTTCTCAAACTAATGGGAAAAAAATCCAAAATCTAATTTAGTTTGCATGAATATATCATATTTTTTTGCCTCCCTAAAAAATGACTGTTCCTCATTTCTCTCCAGCTGTAAATAATATGACTTAAATAGCTCAGTGGAGCAGCTCTATTATTTACTGGGCAAAATACATTACAAATGATTGAAGGGTTTTTATGAAAGAGGTGGCTGAGGGGCTGTTCTTCCAATTGAAATTTTAATGTTTGTGGCACACTGCAGGGGCAATGAGAGAAAAATCTGAAAAAAATATAATTTTTTAAGGGTTACATGTTTCTGTTTTCTTAGGTTTGCAAGTATTTGGTATATATAAAACACGTGAGTTTTTAAGAAGTGATTTTTGCATGCCGTGTTTGAGGTGCTTCTAAGTATATTGATGTTTAGACACTGCTTACTGGCCTGATTGAAACTAAGTCTGTTGGAGCAGATCTAAACTATACAATGAAGGATGAGACAGGGATATCAAGGAGGTCTTTAGAATTGCAGTGTCTGCTGCTAACAAGATGCTTCACCCAGTCTGATTTCCCCCATGCAAAAGGGAAAGGACTGCAGGCCATCAGCCTTCTGAGATTCAAATAGCAGCTTTGCATCACACCTTGGAAAACCTTAAGCCATATTTCACATTTTCCTTCAGCGAAAGCAGGAAGAGCCTTGTGAGAAATTTGATTGAAAAAATCAATTTGAAGCCTAGTCAATCTCATACATGGCAGATTGTTGTGGTTTAGGAATGGTCTTTAGTACTCCCACTAAAACCATGCTCTCTTCCTCCCATTTGAGGCACAAAAGGTAAAGATCACAGGTTGAGATTTAGAACAATTTTACTGGAAACAACAATGAGGTAAGAAAATGAACACTAACAGCAACAATACTAATGGCAGAGGGTAAAAGAAAAGAAATTATTCACGTGGAAAAAAACCCCAGTAATAGACAATACCCTACATCTCCCTCTGCCACATCCTCTCACCTGGAAGGAACCCCTTCTCCCTGGAATGTAGTCCCTTTCCCCTGCCTCTGGCAATGGCCTGAGGTGGTACAGAATAACCTCCAGGTCCTAGTCATGCCCTCTACAGGCTACTGCAAAAATTAATTCTATCCTGGCCAGAACCAGGACACCGGCATACTGAATCTTATTAAAAGTTATATCACACCATTTAAAAAATCTTTTATGTGAAAGACAAGTTCAGTACAGAGCAATACAGAAGACAACACTGATGGAGGCTACTTGTGATATTTCTACTAATTTTTGGTCAGTTTTATCCCATTTCCTTGTGTCAGATACTGAGTTTACCACTCTCACTCCCTCATCAAATTAAGTTGTTCAAATACCAGGTTTACCTCTGCATATTCTTGAATCTTATTTGCTCAAGAGAATCATGAACTCACTACTTAACTAGGGGCCTATTACCAAGATTGAGTGCCAGGAGATAAATACTGAAATTGATCATACTGGATGTTCTACATCCCAAAATCCTGCTGGACAGAGCAGGCTAAGTATTGAATTCAGACCAGGTTGCTTGGGGCTTTATCTGTCAAGCCTTGAAAATCTTGAGGGTGGAGATTCCAAGCCCCATCTGAGTTATATTTTCATCACTTTTAACATCAAACTCTCCTCCTTCTGCTCTGTCTAGTACTTTGGACCCTGAATGTTTCACTCCTTTTATTTTTTTTTTTTTGTTTGCCTCCATAGCTGTGTACTCTCTCCACTTTTTGTGATTCATTCCTCTATTTTATCTTCTTCATCATAATTTTTCTACTCTGTAGCTCTTTCAAGATCAATTTTACAAATGGTTCATGCATACTCAAGATCTGGAGTTCTTAGCCTATGGCAGATGGAAGTTCTGCATCTTGTCTTGTCTGTGACAATGAGCAAAATTTTGGCTACCTTGTCAGAAACAAACAAACAAATAAACAAAAAAACCCGAACAATCCCTAAGCTTCCTTTTCTGATTATTTCTGTCATCAGTTAAGTTCAAGACTCCTTCAACATGTCTTCAGAGCAACTACCTGAAGCTCCTCTTTTTGGCCCCCCTCTTTTTTCAGGAAAAAGCATGACAGAATCCTTGATGGGTAAATTTTGGGTTGCACTCTCTTCTTTGCAGCAGTATCAGAGTTTGCCCCTCCAGAAATGCATCATTCCTTGAGTTGAGCTATGGCAGAGACCCTTAATGGTTGTAGGATTTTTTGACCCTGTGATGACTAATGACTAATGACTTTTAGGTTTATGTTTTTGGAGCAAATATAAATGAAGGTCCTCTTAGAAATGACATGAATTGAATTAAATTTCCCCCTTTTTAAGGACTGCAAACTCAAATTCTGCCCTTATGATGCACTATTGCATTTTTTTTTCTCTGAGTGACCCAGCTGGAGTTGTGCCTTTTCCTCACTAGTTTGCCAAGGAACCTTTGTGCTGAATCACTGACTATTTCTACTGTAATTGGCTTGGACTTCTAGGGTGAGGGGTGCACTGAATACGTCTCCTTTTTTGCCCACTAATTGTTTTCTATGCCTCATGGGGCATTTTCTTCAGATTTTCAGTGCTCCTGTAATATTTAATTTGGAGCTAGATGTGTAGAAAAATGAAAATTGTTTCAGTTTGATTAATTCCTTAAATGTTGCTTGTCAGCTTAAGGAAATTCTGAGCAGTTTTTCTTCTTGCTGAAGAGGGAATTTTAGACTATCTTAAGACTTCCTGAAGGTAACCAACTGTCAAAAAAAATCCTCAACCATTTTTTTGTTACAGTTATTCCAGCCAAGATTTGTGTTTATCCCTTCATTGGTCCTTTCAGAATAAACAAGAAATAATGGAGTAGTTGTGCTTACAATGCCCTATTCCTTACTTCCCAGGCAAATCAAGGGTGTCTCTCAGCAGCAGAAGGATAAGGTGTAGTTGTGACTAGAGCCATTATTTGGGGTAGCAGGAAGGTGATACAAACTAGTGTGCTTTTTCCTGAAGAGCTGTGTTTCAGACTGCTCTTTCTGTAGCAAAAAATCAGAGGTTTTTTAGCAGGTGGTTCAGTGCTATAGTATACTTTGATTTCCATTGTGCTGGCATTGTTTCCACAAGAGGACTTGACATTACATCACTGTAGGCCTGTGTGTGTGTGTGCCAACTAAAATTACAGAAGCCAAAGGATGGGGTCAGAGGCAGAGGTGCAGGCCTGGCTGCAGAAGACAGGCATCTAAGCATGGTTGTTCTGTGAATAGGGCAACACCTTCTGTTATGGATGGAGTGGTGGGCATCACCTGCATTTTGGGGAGGACTAGGAACAGAAAATATTAGGAGCCTATGTGACCTCACTGGCTCATCAACACTGAAAAATCAGTCTATGCAGGATTTGTAGCAACAAAAAAACGGCAAATCTGGTAGAGAGATAAAAGCATAAATCGTTGCACTGAAATGCTTGCTGTTGTAGGTCCCATCAGGTTTGCCTTCAGTTCTCCCACCAGCTGTACTGCCTTTAAAGTGTAGGACACCTCCTTCTTCAAGTTTTACCTGTTTCTTTAGGAATGTATCTTGTGCAAGTCTATCTGAGAACATCCAATTGTTTCGAAGTGTATTTCCTTGTAATGAACTCACATAGGTAAAAAACTCAAAACAAACAACAAGTGTTGTCTGATAAAGGAAATCCTTCACTATTCATAAAATATTTGGGTTGTTTGGGAAAAGAGGAAATTGCTAAGGATTAGGTTTACAGCACATGAGCATGTCTCAGAAGTGCTACTCTGTAAAGCTTGTCAAGAAAAAAAAAAGAAAATAAATCCCAGTTGGCTTCCAGAGTTTTGCATCCTGTCGTTTATTACATTTGTCAGTAAAAGCAGCAAGGATTATGGAAATAGATTTATTAATTTTATGAAATTCTGGCATGAAGGATTGGTGGCCCTCTGATAGAAAATGAAGTGGAACTATTTTGTGAAAGACAAACATTGTGTACTTTCAGTGAAAAGTTATTATCGCAGCAAACCTGTTGCAAATAAATCGCTCTAGCAAATCCCTTGGAAGTTACTTGCCTTAAAGTCTATGGGATTATGTTTTATGTCTCCTTGTGTAAAGGAAGATCCTTGGTTTCAATGGGTGTTCAAATTCCTTGGGTCAGTATACAGAATTAGAACAGCTAATCATAACCAGTTGGGAAAAGTTTCCTGTTGCTGTTTTAGACTTTTTTATTAATGCCTTAAAGGCATACTGCTAAAATGAAAGTTCATTTTCTTTACTTTCAGTATCTCAGCCTTTGTACAAGGTGTCCTTTGGAAGACTTTACAATATTTGATCCTTTTCAGAATCTGTCATCTATGTTGAGAGGAAACTGAGACAAGGACAGTAGGTGCTGTAAGAGGTGTTAACTGAAACATGATGATTTGACTATTTTCATGTATGACACAAATATGGCCATTGAGATCTGAATTGCTAAAAGCCTTTTCTCAAAGTTACTCAATCATATCCATCTAAAAGCAGTTGTGAGCTACTTGCATAAAATCACTTCAATGACTCTGTTCTGGTCTAGAAGGTGGATAGTAGGCAGGTTCCTGACTAGATACCTGCATCAAAAAGATAGCAGTTTCACTTGTCTCTAAATAATTTGGCACTTTCAGTCAGTATTGGTAATAAAGTTCTGGTTTTTCTTAGAACTGGTTCTCCACAGGAGAAAACTAATGCCTGGGCTTAAATGCTGAAAATGCCCTTGCACTTTCTTAAGGAAGGAAGTGTCCATTCTGGTATTGCAGTATGCCCTTAGTAATCACAGCAGTCTGTTTCATTTTTGTCACAAGTAGTGATTACTTTAAGTCATACAAAATTTAAAAAAAAAATTGGCTTTTATTTGCACCAATGGTAACCTTTTTTTGCATAAACTCATTTGGAAAATACAGCTCCATTTTGCCTAAGATACTTTAATGCATTTATTATCATTGCATCTAAGCAATGGATAAAATCGTAAACCTCATCTTGGGAACCACTTAAGAACAGTTATCCCCATTTCACAGGGATAAAGAGCAATTTCCCTAAGGCCACAATAAATGAGTTCCTTGTCCTTGAATACCTACTCATCACTGAGCCATTCTTTCCTTACTGCAGAGGAGGAATGATGTGTTCCAGGCTCTGGTCTATCACTGCCTCTTCTCCTGCTCTTTATGTCTGATCTCTAAGAGTCTGTTCTCTGCAACCCAGGGACATTCACAGCTTACAGATGCAGCTGGCTAAACATCCTCATTCTCTGTGATCTGCACTCTCATTGTTGCTTGCTCTCACCTGCCCTAGTTCCTTTCAGAAAGAAAAGAGGATATACCAGTGCAAATGAGACAATGACATACCTAGGCAGAGTGTGGACAGTATGGAGATTAGGACTGAGTGGAACACACACCATGATGGGAAGGTGCTCACTAATTGTAAAGTTCTCAAGCCTGTTGCAGCCAGGCAGATTGGCACAGATCATAGAAAAAGTTTATCGTTGTTTGAAGGAAAGTTTATTGCTCATAGTGATTACAGTGCTGGAGCTGCTCTAAAAACTTCCTCTCTCCATGCGAGTGTTACTTAACCTAAGAGTTAGGTCAGCAAATAGCATCATCACTCATGGCAGCTGAGGAGGACAGGTCATTTATGCACATGCTAAAATGGTTTGCTGGATCACAACCACATAGAGTAACTACTTTATGTAAAGTTGTATAGCAAGTGAGTGCGAGTGCTAGAATTTCATGTTTCTATCCAATGGTTGCTCCCTATCAGATTTGTACTGGGAATGTCAAAGATGTCATTTGATAAGGATTAGACTATTTTGAGAAGCAAGCAATCTGAAACCTGTTGTTAATAATACCCTCCATGTGGGCAGTAAGCACCGGAAAATCTCAATGTCTTAGAAATGGAAGTGACTGTTTTCTGTGTAACTATATATATATTTCCATATATGTATATATATCTTGTAATCATCTTATTATATGAATGCAAGTGTGCATGCATCTATATAATACCAGTACATCTGTGTATGTAGGTAGGATGCTTATCTGCATGTAACCAGCTGAAATGGAAATCTAGATGTTCTGCTATGGAATTTATTTCTTCTCTAAACTCTTTGTACTAATTAATGTAAATCACTCAGAGTTATGCTGGAGTGTAAGATCAAGAACTTATACTGAATTCGTCACATGAGGAACACTGGGTTTTTTACATATATTCATTCTTACGCACAGTGTATTACAACTCTGCAGTTTCCCATCCTTTTTTACCTCTTTTTTAAACAGTTCTGAAGAGCTTATTCCTATATCACATCCAGTATTTTATTTGCACTTAAGGGAAACATCACACTTTGTAGATCAGTCTGCTAATAAATAACAGACTTTCACTGTTTCTACCACTTAATTTAAAATTTGTTGTTGATTTCCATGTATTCCCATTCCTATGGTACAGTGCTGTAGTGCAATCAAGGAATTTTTCCACATGATCATGTTACTATTATTAACATTGATTTTGACATACCTGGATAAGGATTCAGATGTGGATGAACATAAGCAGTTCTCCCAAATCATAATAGCATTTTCTTCCATTATTTTCCCAAATTCACTGTTGCTTTCTCTTTTCCCCCTTCTTTTTCCTTCCTGTCTTAAGAACTTTCCTTTAACTGTAGTTTCTCCCTGAAAGGTTATTTTCAACTTGATACCAGTTTGTAATGAAAATAGCATGTTATTTGTATGTTTTCATTATCATTTTTATCCAGAGATGACAAAATAAAGGATTTTAAGTCATCAGTGATTTACTTTCCTGACATTATCAGTTTGTGGCTTCTCAGAAAGGGACCTTATTTCTGTGCTCAGAAAATCTGAAAGATAGCCGAGATTTACCAAAATGTGTTGGTTTCTAAGTTATTTTTTACAATTCTTTCAACTGATTTTACACTATGCTGAAAAGACTATCTATTTCTTGAATCTGTTTCTAAATCTTTTATTTCAAAGCATCACTATTTATGGTCTTTAAATGTAGTGAATGTAGTGAGAGTCAAAGCTTAATTTAAAAACTCAGATCTGAACCCTATTGAAAACTGTTCAAGTTGTAAAATATAATTTAGTATGAGTGGGATTAAGGAAATCATCAGTACTTTCATTAAAAATGATGGGGAAAAAAATCAGGATATTCCTTTATGTCTTTCTCAGTCTAAAAACATCCACTGTGAGTAACTTCTGGGAAACTTGTGGGCTTGCTTGTGTACAGATTATTTGCATGCTGTTATTTGCCATAGATTTCAACAGCAGTTTCCACATGTCATGGGAAGTACATCATATAAATCAGATATATTCTCCATGTGTGTAGAGCATACAGGTCTGTGTCTATAAACCAAGCAGACTATAGCTATTTTAATAGAATTTGGACTGATATTGTATAATATTTTCAAAAGTAATCATAAATCATTACAAACAGGACAGCTAGAACACAAAAAATACTAATTGAGACAAACTTTTCAAAGTTGATAAATTATTTGTTTTTTTGAATTTGGTTACCCAGCTGAAGCTATATTAAGGACTGAGCTTCAGAGAGTGCGCTTTCTTTCAATTAGTGCTACCCCAATCAGCTCATATCTAATAGCAAAAGCATGCTTAGCTCCAACAGTCATTTATGAAAACAGACATTTATGAAAAACATTTATGAAGTCTTATTTCTCTCTAGTCATGTTATGAGTCAAAACTGGTTGAGAATAAAGATGGAGAGGAAGCATTTGCTCTCCTGGATTAGCCTGTTGCAGTGCCATGCTTATGAAGCGGAGTATCTAGACTTTTTACATAAAGGAGTCCATTCCTGGTTGGTTGACTTTGGAGAGTGACTGAAGATGCAATGGCCATGTCCTTCCTTTAAGTCACTCAAGAAAACAGCATTTGAATTTCCCTGTCAAGAAAGGCTGTTTCTCATATCCTATAGAGAAGTTTGTGGTATTCTAAGATTGCTGTTTGCATGTACATAAATTATATCATTTCCCTTAAAGTTCTAAATAATATAAAATGAAACAAGTCCACCCTATTTGATTTCTTGATCTGATTCTGGTTTCGTTTGGTTTGTGGTCAGCCTCTAAAGAAGACAGGATGACCCAGACAGAATTACAAAAATGCTCTCTGTGTATTAAATTGGCAATACATCTTTCAGCATGAATTGAGGTTCTGTTAGCACTTTTAGGAGTCATCAGTGCTTTGCTGAATTTTCCCACACCTGCTTAAAATATGTTGGTGTAGTGAATGCTGCGAAGTGGGGTTACTTGGCTTATCATTAAGGATAAATGCCAGCTGCAGAGATCTAACAAATCCAGAAGAAGAATTCAAAAAATATGGTCAATTTAGTCAGAAACACTTGTTAATCTTTCTGTATTAAGCATTGCTTTCACTGTACAATGTGAAAGGGGTCAGCTTTATGGAAGAAATAGGTGAGGGAGTACATTGATTAATGAAGAAACTGGAAAAATGTAAATAGTGAGGAATATCAAGCATTCAGAGTATTCTATATTTAAGGTCAGTAGAAGGTTTTGGAGAAGGAGCAGGAAAAGGAGTGAGTAAGAATAAGGTTTAGGCTTCAGTGGAAAATGCCGTGGGGAGTTGTGGGCTTTGGGAACAAAAAAGAGCATTAAAAGTTGATGAGTAATTGAGCTATATGGGATAGATTATCTCATGGTGTATTAAGTTCCTTGTGTTGATTAACCTCGGGGTGTTTAAGTAGGCGTTGGTTAATAGGAAACTAGAGAGAGGGATTTGGGAAGAACAGGGCAGTATGCATAAGAAGAGGGTGGGATACTGGAACTAGAGGCTCTAAAAATATCATTGGGAAATATCAGATATTCCTCCTGTAGTCTCATACGTCTTCAAGAGCATCTACTTTTAAGCATTGTCAGAGAGTGGGCTCATGTACTGAGCGACTATGAATGTTTTTCTGCTTTTATGTTAGCTTTTATGGTCTGTGAAAAGGGTGGAGGTTTGTCCACATGTGGTTACAGCTGGCAAATGAGGCCAAAGAGTAGCGCCAGGCAGAGAAATACGGAAATGGCTAAGCTGGAAAGGCAGACCTCTCTGTGGTACCAGGTGATTGGTTAGGCCACCTTAGGATAAGGGCAGAGAGGAGTTAGAAGGTGCTGGGATTAGAAGCTAAGGATGGGAGTCATTACCTTCTCCTCTAGACTTGTTAATCCTATTTTCTAGAACAATTGTGTTTTCCCAAACAGAAATCTGTTTTGGTGATCTCCTGAGCACAAAGACATTTCTTGTCACAACCCACTGCACACCTCATCCTACTCCATTCACCCCCTTCACCCAGCAAACTTTGTTCTCAAGTTTACTAATGCTTTCTGACACGAGAATTTGCTGCAGTATTGCAAAATAGAGTAGAAAACTCTTGACTGAGCTGTTCTACTTGTGTTGGCACTGCAACCACAACCATAGAAATGAAGTTGAAACAACTAACTTCATCAAACAATTTAGTTTTCTTGAACAGTGTGGTGACCTCCAGCATTTTCAGTACATTTTAACAATATGGGAATTTTAGTATTTTGTTAGCAAGATGTCTTTTGACTGGAGAGCCCCAAGAAGACGAGATGTACACAGAGTAATTTCTGAAATATTTCCTCCACATTTGTGTTTGGCAGTCTGGTATCTGCCTGCTCTATGTACCCATGGGAAGAAAAGATGTTGGGGGCCAGCTGTTTCTAGAAGCTTGCCAATGGGGTCTGTGTCATATCAGCAGTGTCAGTCATTCACCTTTGAAAATAGGAGATAATGTGTACATCAATAGAAATGAGAAATATTACAGGAAAATATTATACGCAAAGATACACTTTAGATTTAAAAATTTTATAATCTCTCTGTCTTTATAAAGTTACACTGATCCTAAGATGCTTAGCAGAAATCACAGTTAATTTTTCAGCTCTAAGTTTGTGTGCTACTTATTTGAAGGAGGTGCAGAATTCATTACATTCAGCACAATTGTCTCTGCTTTCAAAGAGTAACTAAACCAGGCTAAGCAGTACTGGAACCACTAAAATCTCAATAATACTTTTTGATAGCTAGTTATTATTTAATTTAATTGCATTATATTGCACAGACATAGTTCAATAGAGTACCTAAATATCCCAGTCAAGATCAGGGCTGTGATGTTCAAGAGTTTGCAGACAAAGGCCAACATGTGTTTTCTACCACGTTATGGGAAACTGTTTCCACCCAAGAGTTAGCTAAGAGTTTAATCCTGCAATTAGTATGCTCTCTGCCCAGAAACTATCACTTGCAGCACAGCAAGACAGATGTATTTTGGATTAGAAAGAAATCTTTCCCACCACAGAGTAATGCACAATTTATCAGATAAAACTTGGGACAGTGCTTCATACTCCTCTGAAGCATCTCTGCGAGACAGAATATTAGAAAATTGTTATTTGCATTTCATTCAAATACGAAGTGGGGCCCATTCTGTCAGTCACTGTATAAACAAATAGTAAGCAGTGACTAGAGTTCCTAACATTTCATAATCTAAATAGACAAGTCTAACACAACTGTGCAGGAAATACAAAGATATGGCAATGGAACATGAACTGCCTGTGATCACAAAGTTGATTGGTTAAAATCCAATAGTTTGAATTCCCAGCTCAACAGTCTGTACTATAGTTGACCTTACTGTTAGATGATGATTAGTTTCTTCTGATGAGTTTCATATATTTTCATCATTTTCCTTTGTATTTGGTGTTGTTTCTTTATCAAAATTGCTCTACAGAGAATAAGCTCCAGGAGGAGCAGGAAGCTAGTTGCACTACTTATGTGAGAAAGAATGAAGATGTAATAGCTCTATAATCAAGGTAGATTTAAATCTTTGTATCACATAGGAAGCAGCTCTTGTTACTAGAATGTAATACATATATAGTATATATGTTTAAAAAGTGTACCATCAAGGATTACTTTAAACAAAAATAGCATCTGGCTTTGAAATTAATGAATGTAATCTGTAACAGGTACATGTATAAAGCATGAAGTAATTCCTGGCATTCTTCTGTTGATATAGTATCTGAAAGTTGGGGAGAAACCATTAGAATCTGAGAAACCTACACAAATTATTTGATTTTATGATTTCTTTTCCCTGCAAGTAGATGAACAAGCATTACAAACATGCCCTACACCTGTAAGATCTAGTTATATGGCAGGTAACTAGGGAATTACTCTGGTTTAAAATGAAATCTGCGCATTGAATCAGTCTGAGAACAGCTGGCTTAGAAATCAGCCTGAGAATCAGAATAATCTATGAAAGGTATTTGTGTTAGCATTAAACATTTTTGCATGCTCAGTGCAGAAGATAGCCTCTGAGCTTTTTGGATTAAGGAAGTGGCTGCTATGGCTTTCTGAAATTGGGCTGTCTAGTTAAGAATGGAAAACTCAGTGAAAATTTAGTAATGAGAAAGCTATGTGAGCCCTTGTGATTTACTGCTGAACAATGCAAATTCATATTTTAAAAGGCAGAGTTTTCAGTAAAAATTCATGTCAAAGTTATTAGCAAATAAGGTTCTGGTCATTTCTGCATCATGTCATTTCTTTTTGGGCAAGAGCTATATCTTGATATTTAAGTGTATCTGATAAGCAACAGAAAGGCAAATGAAACAAAAGAAACTGGTAATAGTCAAATACAAATACAACTGGAAGACTAACTAAAACACAAACTCTGGAAAAGTATTTCTGTATAAAAGGAATTCCTTATACTGGAATTGTAATCTGATTATTAGACTTTGTTAAAATGTTCTGTGTTCAGGAGCAATCTACCAGCACCATGGCAGAGCAGGCATTCACTTATCTCAACATCTCTAGTTCTAATGTTAGTATGTGAATCCCATTTTTTCAACAAACTGCCATCAACACAGATACTTGTAATCCATGCTTTTATATATGCTGTTGCAACCTGAGTATGGAGGCTTTATCCTTGGATCTTCCTTGAGATTAGGCCTGTAACCTCAAAAAAAAGAAAAAAAGGATATTATAGGAGAAAACTGACTAAAGGAAAATCAACCAAAAAGCTAAAATTAAATGGAAACAAAACTTGTTAGAATGAACCAAATGTGCCTACACACAGATTTGCTTAAAATAATTGTATGAAGTAAACCCAACTGTTATTTTGGTTCAGGTTGATTTTTTTTTGTTGGTCTTTTTGGTTCTTAGTTTGCTGGTTTTTTGGGGTTTGTTTTGTTGTTTTTTTTTTTTTTTCTTGGTTTGTGGGTCTTGTGTGTGTGTGTGCAGAAAACCCACAGTACCTCTGGTAATTAAAATGTAAATGTTCCTGTGGTGCAAATATTTAGAACCTATCTAAGGCCCTTTCAAATTGCCAGTGCAGTGTAAAGGAGGCACAGCGTTGCTGAAAATGCCGTCAGAGATAGCAAGACCAGGGGCAGCAAGGCCCTTCATATTTTATATGGATTTTTATGAGACAGCACTTGCCAATCGTATGAGGTAAAATAAAGAAGAGTAGCTGAAGAGTTTGCAGTGAAAAAGCAGATTGCTGAAAGCAGAAGAAATACATTAAATGAAAATCCACAAAAACAAATGGCAAAGGATAAAAGGTGAGAGGCTGTGTAGGAGGGAGGTGCAACTGATGATCCCAGACATTTGGGGGATGGAAAAATTCCATTTAAACTAAGCACCTGCTTCTTAAGATTTGGGCTTCAAAATTACAAACCATGTCAGTAAAAGCATCTTGCTTTGCAGTTTAAAGGGAAACTTAAGGAAACAGTCAAAGTAGTAAGAGAAGGAAAAAGAGAGAATGGGCAAATATTTTATGAAAGTGATCTGCACATATTTAAGGTGGGGTATTGGTTAGGCATGGCTGGTTTCAATTTGATTTTAATTTTTATTCCCCAGCTTTTCAGTTGTCTTCTTAAGCAAAAAGAGACTTAAGTTCAATTTAGTTTAGTAAAGGGGTAGGCAACCACTCTTTGGATGGCTTCCTAACCTCGTGCCTCATTCCTCTTCATGGGTGTGTCTGACTTAAATTTCTGGTTGTTAATCCTACTCTAGTCTTTGTGGGGGAGGAGAGATGATTTCTGACTCTTTTCCCCACTGCAGGGTAGAACACAAAACTGAAATCCTTCTGATGGAGTAAAGGCTGGCAAATGTTAGAAACCACAAGAAGTTTGATAGTGAACCAGCCTGTACTTTAGTGACATCCACACGCTCGCACTGGCACACCCGCAGAACCAAAAACCATACTGAAGGCTGTTTAACTTGACATGGTTGTTTCTCCTGCCCATACTCCTTTGATACTTGCAAGAAGATGAGTTGAATATCACATGTCAGGGATTGGCGGTAGACAATGGAAAGCAAGAAAAACTGTTCCAAGCCCTTGACACTGAGACAGATTTGATCAAGTTGTCACTTACAAATTACAAATCAATGGAAAAACCCAGCCAAATTTGCAGTGTGCTCCCCCTCTAGCCCCACTCACAGACTCTGATTTAAGCACACTGCTTCCCTTTAAAGAATTTAAGATTAACCAGATGATTTCCTTTAAATATGAAACTGGAAAAAAAAAAAATAAAGAAATGGCTGAAAGGAGTTATAGGTCTAGAATTTTATTTTCCTCTGCTCAGTGAAGGATACTCTCTCTTCTTGTCTACTTTGAATACCAGATGTCTCTGCACAGTCAAATTGAGACATCCTGAAAGGGAAAGATTTTCAAATGTCCTCAGCTTTTACAGGAAACTGGGCCCCTTTAAAAATGTCTCGAGTATGACACTCAAAGAGTCATCCCAGATTGCACAGAGCTTTTCAAAACTCAGCCAGTGTTTTTAGTAGCCTATGCTTCAAGGAGTCTGGGCACCTTACCCAAAAGGAGGTAAAAATGTAATTTGCAGTTCTTCAAGTAATCCAAAACAAAGTATCAAATCCCTTCCCATCTTCCTTTGCCAGGGAAAGTCCCTGTACACTAGAACTGGCCTCATTCTGCTACACAGGGGACAGCAGGAGTAAATGGAGGGTGGAGCGGGAGAGCTTTTGGAAGAATGATGAGGTTGTGTATAGTGCTCAGCCCTACTTAATCACAGATGCCTTGCTTGAAAATTGAGTTCCAAATATTTCCATGGTGCTCAAACACAGAGTTACCTGGCTCTTGTCTGTGCTGAAGAATTTCAACCAACAGAATTTCCTTGGCTGTGCTGCAGCTGATGGTTTTTCCCATTGTTTTAATACTGATTCTGAAGATACTTTTTCTGTGTGGGTCACCAACCAGGCAAGAAAGTATTGACCAACTACTGAATTTTCCAAATGTGGAGGTTTATATGCCTGTGTAGGGTGCATGGTGATACCCATACAGCACATGACAGACATGTGATTTGACATCTAACTAAATGTCTAATCTTTGCTTTTTTAAAATAAAATACTCCTTCTGGGAGTTAATCCTTTGGCTAAAACAAGGGATTGTTGAGGAAAAATTAATCAATGTAAAAGTTTTGAGAAGTGCCTGAATGTAGTTATGCTACAGATGGACTAAAGAAGACTTTTATTTCTCAGTTTCTTTCTCTTGACAGGCTAAGACAGATGTCATAAGACATTAATAATCTTATATTAATGAATAAGTAGTCTGTACTAATATACAAGTGGGTTGTGGTGAAGTTGGGGAATTTAAACAAAGCAATTTGATAGACTCCTCCTGCCTCAAACCATTTGCCACCCTGGTCACTTTCTATTCTGGCTACCAACCATTGCTGTTAAAGGAGCTGTTACAGTGGGGTTTAATACTATCAGACAGGAATGCCAGGATAGACTTGTGGAAAAAACACCTCTGGTTTTGAAAAGAGACTTAAAAAAGCATGATTGGAGCCACCAAAAATAATCATCTTAACATAAATTCATATTACATGTTGTACTGAGAAGAGTTGGTCTGCTTTTTAGAGGCATAAAAAGGGGAAATAGGGAATTAGGAATAGGAAAATTATTTATCTTCTGCACAGTCATCTGTGCTGTGTTCTGAATGTCCAGGCCTACAGAAGGATATAGAAATAACTAGAGAAATACTTAAAGGACTGGCCAGAGAAAAATGTTCCCTAGGAGCTGGGCTAGGGGATGTTCCCTATGATCAGGCTTGTGAACCTTGTCAGGACGTTTGGGAGCAATAAATGCATTTTCAAAAGTTGCTTAGGAGAGCTTTTTGAGTATTCTTTTGAATTTGTGTTAATGAAAGGCCCAAATGTTTTTAATTTTAAGTTGTTTTCACCAGTTGTTTGGAGAAAGCTTAAAGCCTCCTATCCTGAAAAAGTGTCCCTTGAGTAAGCAAGACAAATTATACCCAGACTTTGGATTAGGCTGTGCATGTCCTTCAGTGTGCATTGTCTGGCATCCCTGAATTATCTACTTCATGTATCTGGGCTTCAGCTGGTTGCCTAAGGAAAAGCTCATCTGCAAGGAAGAGCCCATCTGCTCCCACTCTGATGATGCACAGCTGGCCAAGAGGATTACTTTTTGGGTCTCTGAAGACCCAAAGAATCTAACTTATAGCTGGAGACAGGACACAGGAAAGGACAAATTGGTATACTGAGGAGATACAGACACTTTCTGGGTTGGCTGGCATGTCTTATTCCAACATGCAGGCTCACACTAACCACAAGGCATGGGACTTGGAAATAGTTTTTACCAGGCTCAGTAGGAGAGCTTCCAGGAGCTGCTTGCCTTCCTGTTCAGCTGGGGGCATGATTCACCTTCCAGATCATGTGAGTGTGTTGCAACTATGCAATGCTCTGTCCTTACAAGAAGCTCATTTCAGGTAGCATTTTGGTTTTTCTTGTTCCGTGCTGTAAGCATACTTCTCACTAATTGCTCTCCATAAGATACAGTAGTTTAAGCCTTTGGGCTTACTGTAAAGATGCAACATGAAACAATATGTGGCTTGACTTTCTGAGTATCACAGGAGATTCAGACAGGTCATATTAAGCTCAGCCCTGCTGTGTGGAAACAGTTTCGCTTATGGGCATTTCAGAAATTCATATTTTTTTTGCCCGGAAATAACTGTTATGATCACATTATGATCTGACCTCCTGTGTAGTACCAGTTCAGCCTCACTTTGTAATTTCTGCATTAGGTACACAACCTGTGGTTAACCAGCATCCTATGGTGGGATTAGGTATTGAGTTTTGTATTGATTAGGTTATGACTTGAGACAAATTATTTTTTTAGGTTGAACTTTTAGTAGTTTAGGCTTGCTCCTGCAGGATTTTTCTTTTAGAGTTTCGCAGGGATTCTCCCAGCAACTTGTCTTTGCCATGTAGTTCTTCAGCTACTTCCTGCAAGAACAATAAAAAACATCTAGAACACACGTTTAAGAAGACACACACAGAACTGTAGAACAGATTTTTAGAAGAAGTTCAGTAACTAAATATTGTTTTCCTTCAGACTTATGTCCTTGATAAACTCTATGTGTAATTCTTATGATGACCTGAACTATCCTTAAGTCCTTTAAGCCTTGTGTCCCCAGAGGAATACAGTATGTGCTAGATGCATCTGACAGAGCTGTGTCTGTACTTACTGGTAAGCCATTTTCAGCCAAACAGAATATTTAACAATTGCATTCTTTGGGTTTTTTTTTTAAATGTCATCAGGGCAGTAATTTGGGCACCTGTCATTCAGCAGTTGCCATTTTTCACAACACTATTAAGAACTTTATTTTCCTTGGGATTTCTACAATTTAGTCAAGATTGACAGATTCAGAAGTTACTGTGTGTGGCAGGGACAAGGCAGACAAACAGATGATTAGAAAGACAGCACAGACACATAAACTTGTTTCCTTAGGAAATGGAGCTACAGATTATTACCTAGGGAATTTATGGTTCTTTAAAATTACTGCCTCTGGGTATTCTTACTAGTCGTCTTCCTTCCTGTCTTTCTTTGAATCTTCTCTTAAGGTCTTTGGGGGTTTCAGGAAGGAGTGGGACCATGTGAGTCTATACAAAAAGTTAGGTCAAATTTTTAGCATTGCGAGGTGATACACGTGGGAAGAAGTAGACACCACCATACTGCAACTATTTTTTTTTACTGCTTTTTGGTGCCAAGACTTCTCTCACAAAATTGTGATACTCCAATAGCACAATTATGTGGGATTACTCTCAAATATGCAACCAGAGTGACTGACAAATTATTTCCTTTACTCCAGCAGTCATGCAATATTAATTAGGTACAATTAGTATTGTGACTCTTTGAAAATGTAAAGAGTTATATAAATTTTGATTGGTATTTATGCTGATTATATCCAGGATGTTGGTTGATAGGAAATACATAAAAAGTTTTTTAATGCATTTCTTTACATGCAGCTTCAGGTGAGAAAGCACTTTTATAAATGTACTTGGCAAAGGGTTTTCAGGATTGTGTAGGGGATGCTTTGAATACCTGAGTGTTGGTTTAAAAGTGGTCTCATTTTTAAACACCCATTATGGCCATCACAGATAATATATGTTTACACTCTGCCTGTCAAATCATTCTTCTCACAATGCTTCTGTTTTTAATTTCTTGACTTTTGTGAAATTGGACTGTCCTCGTAGCTCTCCCACAGAAGTTGGAATTGTCCAAATGAGAAAAGGTGGCTTTTAGATATTTCTAGTATTGACTATTTACTGCCCTTCCAATTTTACTGTTCAGTATTTATGGATTATTTATGTGTGTTTGTACAGCACCTAGAACAAGGTTTACTTTTTTTACCATTTGTAAAAGTTTGTTCACCCTCTCCACTCTCAGTTACTGATTTATACTAATCCTGCCAAAGTTTTCCACCCTCTCAGCTGTGCTGAGTGCCAAGTGAACACTTTGTGTGATTGTGCTCTAAGTGGGGGAGGAAGTGGAAGCAGCAGTAAGGAAGGAAGAGCAAGACGTTGAATATTATTTCCTTAATTGCTTTTTTGCCAATCTATTATGAGCTATTCTTAAAAGGTAGATCACCTGCTCTAATGTAATGCAAAAAAAAAAAAAAAAAAAAAAATCCCAGCAATTAAATAGATTCCCAAAAAGTCTCTCAAGCTCCTAAACTTTCAGATGTATGGTTAAAAAAAAATAAAAAAAAGGGAATTTCCCAGTTAGGATGGTGCAGGTAATTAATTCTGGAGCCTGTGTGCCCTACTCATACTAGTGAGTACTTTTTAATGAGCTTTTTTGTCTTGTGTACTTTTCTGCTTTGAGTATCATCAAGGGGAAGAAGTCTGGTGTGAAGTGCTGTAGCCAAGCTGTGCTGTGTGCTTGGGGGCACCATCTTCTCAATCTTCTCAGCTGGGAATACCAGACTGACAGAAGTGATGGCTGGGACTAATGGGAAGAAACCATACACTCAAAATGCAGTTTTCCTGGTCTACTCCTCATATCATATCCCTGCACACATCATTTCCAGCACCCATATATGCTTCATAGTAGCTGTGAAGCCCCTCTCATGGACTTATTTTGTCTCGCTTTCCTTTTCATAGCCTTAAAAGTCACTGCTTCTTTTCTGCTGCTCTCCTTCAGGCCAGTTTCATAACCAGCTGACTGCATGCTCCAAACACTTGACCTGTTGCATACAAGGGATCTGCGTGCAAATGTATTGGCTCTGGGCCATCTTTCTTAACTGTTGATGATATTTCATTGGAATTGCAAAACTGTTGTGTAGCAACACCATGTTATTGAAAGAGGCATACATGTTTGGTTTGTATGGTGGGTTGACCCTGACTGCACACCAGCTGCCCACCAAAGCTGCTCTATCACTCACCCCCTCTGCTAGTCAGGGGAAGGGGTTGAGATGAGGACACAGAAAAATCAGTGTCATGAGCAAAACAAACTGAACTTGGGGAATAAATCATCTGTTTTATTTCCAATCAAGGCACAGTAGGATAATGAGAAATAAAACTATATCTTAAGAGCACCTTCTCCTTCCCTTTCCCTTCTTCCTGGCCTTAACTTTACTCCTGATTCTCTACCTTCTCTCCCACAGTGGTGTAGGGGGTGGGGAATGGGGGGTTGTGAACAATTCATCACAAATTTCTGGTGCTCTTTCCTCCTTAGGGGGAGGACTCCTCACACGCTTCCCTGCTCCCATGTGGGGTTCTTCTCATGGGATACAGTCCTCTACAAACTTCTCCAACATGAATCCTTCCCAGAGGCTGTAGTTCTTCATGGACTGCTCCAGGGTGGGTCCCTTCCATGGTTTACAGTCCTTCAAACAGTCTGCTACAGTGTGGATGTTCCCAGGGTCACAAGTCCTGCCAGCAAACCTGTCCCAGCATGGGCTCCTCTGTCCACTGGTCCACAGGTCCCACCAGGAGCCTGCTCCAATGTGGGTTTCTGTAGGAGATAAGAAATCCTGTTCAGTTCTGTTCACTCTTGCTCAACAGAAGGCACTCTGAGAAAGGTTTGACTAACAACAAGGCAAAAACCACGTGAAATGACCAGAGATGGGGCTGTGTGGCTGGCGTGTGCCCGCCTGGTGCGCGGGGCAGCGGCTGGCTGGGGAGACGCCACACAGTCAGAGAGCTGCCTGGGTAAAATGGTGCCTGAACAGCAACACCACAGGGGCAGGCAGCCAAAGAATGCTGTTTTGGTAAAGTTTAGAGCATGAAAAGGCTCTGTTTGTTACAATGAACAATCTTCTGAGCAAGCAAGGAGGTCCTTGTGTCTTTGTTCCCCATTACTATGGGTTTCAAATGGGGTCACAGCCTCCTTCAGGCATCCACTTGCTCTGGTTGGGGTCCTCCAGAGACCAGATTGGTCTCTGCTCCACTGTGGACCCNCTTCTCCAACATGAATCCTTCCCAGAGGCTGTAGTTCTTCATGGACTGCTCCAGGGTGGGTCCCTTCCATGGTTTACAGTCCTTCAAACAGTCTGCTACAGTGTGGATGTTCCCAGGGTCACAAGTCCTGCCAGCAAACCTGTCCCAGCATGGGCTCCTCTGTCCACTGGTCCACAGGTCCCACCAGGAGCCTGCTCCAATGTGGGTTTCTGTAGGAGATAAGAAATCCTGTTCAGTTCTGTTCACTCTTGCTCAACAGAAGGCACTCTGAGAAAGGTTTGACTAACAACAAGGCAAAAACCACGTGAAATGACCAGAGATGGGGCTGTGTGGCTGGCGTGTGCCCGCCTGGTGCGCGGGGCAGCGGCTGGCTGGGGAGACGCCACACAGTCAGAGAGCTGCCTGGGTAAAATGGTGCCTGAACAGCAACACCACAGGGGCAGGCAGCCAAAGAATGCTGTTTTGGTAAAGTTTAGAGCATGAAAAGGCTCTGTTTGTTACAATGAACAATCTTCTGAGCAAGCAAGGAGGTCCTTGTGTCTTTGTTCCCCATTACTATGGGTTTCAAATGGGGTCACAGCCTCCTTCAGGCATCCACTTGCTCTGGTTGGGGTCCTCCAGAGACCAGATTGGTCTCTGCTCCACTGTGGACCCCCATGGGCTGAAGGGGCACAGCTGCCTCACCATGGTCTTCACTACAGCCTGCAGGGGAATCTCTGCTCTGACACCTGGAGCACCTCCTCCCCCTCCTTCCTCAGTGACCTTGGCATCTGCAGAGCTCTTTCTCTCACACATTATCACTTCTATCTTCTGGTTACTGTTCTGCGGGTTTTTTCTCCTTCTTAAATATGTAGCCCCAGAGTTGCTACCACTGCCCTTGATAGGTTTGGCCTTGTTCAGGAGGGAGTCTGTCTTGGAGCCGGCTGGCACTGGCTTCATCGGACATTGGGAAAATTTCTGGCAGCTGCCAGAAATTTTTGGGCCCTGTAGCCAAAACCTTGCAATGCAAACCAAATACAGTTTGTTTTCATGTGATTCCTATGTCTGTATAAAATACACTGCAAGCTAGAGCAGCACTAACTAACAAGTGGTGCTAGGTTTCTCACTGCTCTTTTTTTGCAAAGGTAGATGATATGTTTCAAGCATAATGTATCCATTAGCACACATCCATTAGCTCAAATTTTCCCTCTCTTTCTCTTGTCCCACTTGAATAATAACAAATAATCATGACTTTTCTCCTGAGCTTGGCTGTCCCCAGGCCTGATTCCATCTACATAGTTTGAGAGTTAGATTGCTTCAATATGCTCTAACCTGTGCTGTAAAAAATGTGTTATCCGGTGACTACTGCACAATGCTGCAGGACTGCTATTTGTCAGGACAAAGCAAAGATTGTTACCTTTATCCATTTTTATATACTATGCTTTGCACATTTAGTATGGTTCAAATTCATCTTTAATTTCTGCTACTTGTAGAGTGAAACTGCTTCTGCAGCCACAAATCTCAGCAATGCCCGGAGACACGTTCCAAATAC
Source organism: Rhipidura dahli (assembly GCA_013399225.1). Classification (NCBI taxonomy): domain Eukaryota; kingdom Metazoa; phylum Chordata; class Aves; order Passeriformes; family Rhipiduridae; genus Rhipidura; species Rhipidura dahli. The sequence goes on along the minus strand of VXAC01003207.1, from coordinate 535,113 downwards.
TGCTGTGGGTTTCACCTGTTCAGGGTGAATGTTCAAAGGCATCTCATTCTTGAAGGATCCTTCCTCTGGACCTGTTTCAGTGCTTTTATCTCATTTTTCTCTTTTGCTTTAACGTGTTTGGTATGTCTTAAACTAATAGCTCAGTATGATGCTCAGCAGTGCCATAGTAGAAAGGCCCCAAAGAAAAAGAATTTATTATGATGAGGCTCAGTTCAAGTATTCAAAATGTCTTGATACAATTGTCATTGTGGTTGCAACTGCTAAAATTTTTGATTTATTGTTGCACTATTAACTCGTGTAGGTTACATGGTGTGCACAGCATGTATTTTAGCAATGTGTCAAAATCAAATTGATAATAATATTAATAAAATATTACCCTAGAATTTAAATGTGGAGAAAGAGCTCTTGCTTTTACTGGCAGTGATAATCATAACAAAAAGAGAAAGAGACACCTTTTAATTTAACAGGACAAAGGTAAATTATAGCTACCACTCATTCTTTCATAGCTTTTTTCAGGTGACAATGTGTTCCCCCTTAACTTCATGCCTGAATAGAGTGTAATGTCCTGCTGCCAGCCAGGATGCACAGGTTACCACCACCTTACACCCTCTCACCAGTCACCCAGCTTCTACCCCAGCAAAGGCCTGTTTTCATCTGCAAGGCTCCCTGTAACTCACCCACATGCAAATGCTTTTGACCTTAATTAAAGCAGTTCACCTCTCTCTGCCTCTAGGGATGGTTTCCTCATAAGGCAGTTGTGTTTAATTAGCATTTGCATAGCATTCTGCTGGTTGCTTTCCTGGAGCGTTGTTCAGTAGGAGCGTGGGATTGCTGAAGCCTGACTGGCAAGCTTTGCACCCTCCTAATTGACACAGAAGCCAAGTAAAAGTTACACAAGGAAAGAACAGAGACTCGTTAATGATGGATCATTAGCAAGTAGCTCCTTTGAATGAATGTAGATAACTTTATAACTCTATCAAAGTGAAAAGTAGCGTGATGAATTATGCATCAAACAATAAAACTCAAGGAAGACACCGGTTTTATAATTGCTGTGCAATTTTCTAGCATGCTCTAGTTTGTAAGATTAATTTTCTTTGGGAAGCATGAAACATTCTGTCTGTTGCACACAATGTCAGTTTTGGTTTTCTCTCTTTAGAGATTTTACTCTGCATCTTTAAATATCACTGAACTCTCAGGGTTTGAGATCCAAAATTTTTATGCTAGCAAAAATTTGCGCAAGCAAATGAAAAGTCTGTAGCTACTAAAGCAGTTTCTTTGAGGGTTTTCTGTTTCTCAGTGTAAACAGTTCTTAGATACACACACCTGAAATAAGATTGCTTTGTATCTGTTTTTAAAAATAGAAATTGCATAATAGTTTTGTGCCTATGTTGAATTTCTAGACTAATAAATCTCTAAAGGGCATTTTTACTTTGAAATTATTGTCAAAAGCATTTCAGTTGAAACAGAGATCATTCCTGGGGCTTGCAGTAGTGCCATTTCTGCCCTCCTAGGGCTCCTACTCACTCCTAAGAAAATGAATCAATACAAATATTGCCTAGTGATGTCACCTTTCCTTTAAAATGTACTGATCTCTCACTTGAGGTTTCCTCTGAAAATTGAACTCAGTGTGTTTGAAGTGAGTAGAATTAGAGGAATTAAGTTAATAGAAAGCTTATCCCTGATGTGAGCTATTTCTTAGCTTTTATATTACAGTGAGTGAAAGGGACATATATTAGTGGGTGAAAGAGTCTGTGAGAGATCTAATCCACCAGAAAGCCCCAGGGATCAGCTGTGGGATCAACTAGCCTGGAATAAATCTCCTTCCTAAAAACCAGATTGATACAAACTCCACAGCCTCCTCCCATGGCTTGTTTCAGCATTTTGCTACTCCTACCATTAAAAAAGTTTATTGTTTGTTTCCTACAGTTTCCTTTGTTGCAATTTATGTCAAGTATTTCTCATCATGGACAAGAAAAAGAATTCCTTTCCTCCCTCCAGGAATTTTGCATGGATTTGGGGGGGTCAGGGTTTATTTTAGTGGTGGTGGTAGCTATGTTTTACTGAAAACAGTTTTGAAATTATTTTTCTCTAGCCTTTCTCTTTAGGTCCATGAACCCACTTGGTTCAATCTGTCATGTTTCCTTTAAAACTTTCAGTTGCTGTCTTGTGGAAGCTCTCAGGTGTTCCAGATGGCTGTGCAGTGGGGGCCCCACACCAGACACTGCTCCAGCTGTGACTTACCAGCTCTAACTAGAGCAAAAAGATTATTTCATGTGTCCTGCAGGCATCTCTCTTGTTTGTACATCCCTGTATGATACTTGCTTTTTTTGCAACAGCATGATGTTGTTGACTCATCTTCACTTCATGATCTAGAATAACCCCTAACTATTCCTACTTTCCTATTTGTCCCCTGCCCTGTATTTATGTAAAGAAATGTTGTTCCTTCCCCTTCACAGTATTGAATTTCACCCTCTTTTATCAGACCTTTTCTCCAGTGTAGCCAAGGTCACTGTAAAATGTGCTTCACAGGAAGTTTTAGCTTTTGAAGTACTCAGAATGCTGAATAGGTAAGATCTGAATTCCATCAGCCATCCAGGTAAAAATAAATTGATAAGTGCTTCATGCTGAACTGATTTCTCTGGAGCTCACTTGAAATGTTCTGTTTTAGAAGATCCCAAGAAGCAATTCTCTGAATATGATTTCCCTCTCAGTCTTGCACCTGGCTTTGGGTTTATCTAGACCTTGTTTCTTTACTCAATTTATGGAAAATAGCAGAGAATTTTCTTTTTGAAAGTCAAATTTTGATTTGGCATCCTACTGGCTGAAGGGTATGCTGGTCTTGTCTGGGGTAGAGGCAGTTTTCTTTAAAGTGGCTCATATGGGGCTTTGTTTCAGACTTGTGCTGAATACAGGGTTGATACTATAGGGTTTTTTTTATTGTTGAGCAGAGCTTTCAGAAAACCTTCCCTGCTTCTCTTATTGCCACACTGGTTAGACTGAGGGCACATAGGAAATTGTGATGAGACACTACCAGGGAAGTGACCCCAACTGACCAAAGGGACATTGCCAATTGTATGACATCAAGCTCAGTATATAAAGTGGGATAAAGAAGGAGGAAGGGGGGCAGCTTTTGGAGTGTTGGCATTTGTCTTCCCAAGTCACTGTTATGTGGCCCTGCTCCAGTGGCTGAACACCTGCCTGCCTGGAGGAAGTAGTGAATTCCTGTTGTTTGTGTGCAAGGCTTTTGCTTTCCCTATTAAACTGTCTATCTCAGCCTGAGAGTTTTCTAGCTTCACCTGTTCTGATTGTCCCTCTGATCCCCCCTGATAGTGGGGGAGTGAGCAAGTGGCTGTGTGGGGCTTGGCTGCTGGCCAGAGTTAAACCACAACAGAGGGTCCTCTCACCTGACTTGATGTCTGGGTGGTAAATCTCCCCATTTAAGGCACTTGCCTACCTTTTCCTTTATGGAGAAACACAGGTGATCACAATTCATCTGACCAGGTTTACTCATTTACCAGTGTCTTAGAAGACACTGCAAGTGTGTACTTTCATTCTTAGTGTCTCCAAAGAGTGTCAAAGGACCTAAACTTCTATATCTAGATTTTTGATATCGAAATTTAGATGGGATGTATCTCACCTCCAGTTCATTTCCTGCTAGAAAGACAAGAGATCACATACACTATTTGTTCTTATGTGGTACATGCTGGCTGTTACTCATCTCCTGAGTATTTACATTGTGATTATTTTTTCTGATATTGAATGGAACTTGGAGTTAAATGATTTCCAATATTGAATGGAATTTGGAGTTCCCCAATTCTAACTCCTTTCCTTTTTAAACTCAGAAACCATACATAAAATCCTAAAATCATCTGAGTTGGAGAAGATCTCTAAGATCATCAAGTCCAACTATTACTTCTCCCAGAAGCGTACTTGTCAGAAATGTACCAAATTGGCTTGAAAAAAAATGTTTTTCTAGGCACCTTTTATCTTATTTTGTCCTTCTTGGAGGTGGATACTTTACCATGTTAAATGTTTGATTACAGTTCATGAAGACTGGCAAAAAATGGAAAAATGGCATGTTTTGGCATCCTGACTGACCTTTGTCAACATTTCTCCTCAAATAAAAAGTGGCTTCATTTTGTAAATTTACCAGTTCATGCTGTGGTTCAAGTCCCTTGCTGGGTCAATATTTTATTTCTTCAGAAATAAAACAAACACTGTTCTGGCTATTGAAATGTTTTTTGTATTTCTTTGCATTTTGAAGTAAAGCTGTAGTTTTGTAGACAAAGATATAAAGAAATAGAACCTTTTATGTAAATTATTTTTGATGATGTAATAAAAGCCATTACTATGAATAGAGGAATCCTTTTGCCAATTGCATCAAAGGCATTTCAGTTTTGTATTAAAGAAGAGTTTTGAATTAATATTTAAGGAAACTATTGTTGTCTTTCCATTAAGCAGCTAATCTTTCTATGCATGTGCTGAGTGCATACCTCACTTCTGATCCCAGAGTAAATTTGTGGCTCATTCTCGTTTCTGAGTCTGGTAGTAAGGGTGTAGCTACTTTTCTGCAGGGAACTACACTGAAATCTGTTCATTTCACTAGAGAGCATCACTAAAACATGAGAGCTGACTACCTGCAACAGAAGAAGACAGAGAAGTCTTCATATCATTGGCAGTTTTCAGATTTTCACCTTTGAAATTATTCCTGCATGAGCAAATAAATCATTATTGATTTTCTTATGGCTACTGCTACCTGTATTTTTAATTAAAAATGTAAACCAAGCTTGGAGAATATAATGTGCTTGTTGTCAGTTCTATGTCACTGCAGGATAATGGAGCACACTGCAGAGGTACTTGAGCTGCTGCCAACTGGAGATGGTGCTTCCCATTGTCCGTGCACTGTTCTGACATCAGTAAAAGTCTGTTAACATGACATTTCATTATGTCCTTATGCTGTTGTAGAATTGTGGGGATTTTTGCACCACATCCTGAGTGGGCTGGGCATTGCTGTTCAGGTGCCTGTGACGTAGTGTGACTCACAGCATCCTGATATACCTATCACTGGGAAGTATGGGAAGACAATGTTGGGAGAACATCCAGCAATTATACATTTGAGTGAACTATATAAAACTGTCTTATTGGTATATTATTGCAAACTGAAATATTTTTTAGTCTGTAATTTCAGAATATAACATTTCTGGGATAAGGACTGTGATTAGAACTGGTTTGAAAATGAGTTTCCTTTAAACTAACATAGACACTTCAATATAAATATGGGTAGTAACTCTGGAAAGTAATTTCCCTCCTGTTTGCTTTTTTTTTTTTTTTTTTTTTTTTTTAACAGGACCAGGTGTCAGATACAGTGAATTTGTTGTGTCACATCCAAAACCACCTCCACTTGTTGGACAACACACAGTGGAGATACTGAAGAGCATGCTGGGGTATGAGGATGATGCTATAGAAGAACTGCTACTCACTGGTGCTGTGGCTCAGCATGAGGTCAGATAAGGAGCATTAGCTACATTCCTTCACACTGAGTTCACATTACTTTGTCCTCTCTTTGCTCCCTTCAGTTTCCCTAATGGGACTCAAAGAGAAGACATAATTTAATTCCTAATTTTCTTCCACGTGTGCTTGTATGATCTTAACACTGATGTATCAAATAAACAATCTCATGCTGTCTGAGTGAAAGATTTTCTTGGGGGGGGGTTGGGAATAAACGTAATTATACAGTCCTGTGTGACTACTCCTTTTCTGTACTTCACATGGAAAATGGAGTCCTTATCATAATTGCAGTAATTGCCTAAACATTTGTTCCCAGAAAGATATGATGTTAGTGAAAAGAAGCAGAACCTTTAAAACCTGTATACTAGACTCTCCAGTCACAGAAAGCTGCTTTGTATTTTAATAGAAAGTAATTTATTTACAAATTGCTGGTTGATCTGATTGATTTTGAACAGAATTATCCATCCTGAACAATTTTTTTATCTCTGTCTTAGATCAAGAGTAGAGTAACCATTACAAAATTTACTTCTATTCCCTGGTATTTCAAATTACTAATATGTTTTTGTATTACATTGCACAGTCATGACAATCCCAACGTGTTACCAAAAAGAAGATGAAATTGGCACATTTCTTCAATTATCAAAAAACCTACTCCAAGACCAGTTGAGAGACCAGCTATCACTGAATAGCCTTCTGTAATTTTATTCAGAAAGGCCCAGGGTACTCTTCATTAAACACCGATCCACAGAAAACCATATGCTGAATGTCAAATACCAAAACTTGCCAGATAAGTCTCAATCTGGTTCTGTGGGTAGGTACCGATCTCTATCTCTGACTCTAGTTGCCATCCAAACCACCTTCATTATGGAGAAAAAACAGGCTGAAATCTGTACCAAACTTTGACTAAGTCCTACCCCCGTGATTAAAACATGGTGAGAGTTGACACATCTCCCTCAAATTTCATAACACCATATCATTCAGTAGGCTTGCTCTTGAGAGTAAGGCACCATGCAGGAAGAAGGTGGAAGAATTTGATCAATGAGAAATAGTTAGGAAAAGATTAAAGGAGAACCATTTCTACTCTACAAACCAGTTTGGCAGTTCTTCACTTACAGAAGACATTCCAGGCTCCTCTGTGACAGTACATAATTTACAGCTGAAGTAAACTCAAGCGTATGGGAAGGGTAAAACCTTTGTTGTGTGCACACTGAGAGTGCGGCAAAGCCTTTCTCCTCCTAGAACTGTATAAAACTAACTCAACACACAATATCCGTGTTTCTCTCAAAGTATCAGAAACAGGCCTGGCATTATAACTAGCTTGTCACTTTGTTTCCACTTTAACAAACAAGATCGTCTGTGTTACATTTGAACTTTACAACTCTGCATTACCTTCTGGGGGAAGAAAAGAGGTTATTACATAATCAAATTGCAGTGGAACCCCACTGTGGTTGCTCATTTTTGAAGCACAGTGTTTTGGTTCATTTGTTTGCTTGTTTTCTCTGGGTTTTGTGTTCTTCTAATTTTTTTTTCCTGCACTGCATTCCTGGCACCAAACACCATACTCCATCCATGTGCTAAAGACATCATGAGATCCTGGAAGCGTGACTTCTAAAATAAATATAGAAATAAATCTGAACTGAGAATTGGGACACTGTAGGGAAAGAATTGAAACTGGATTGGAAGAGGTTTTGATATAGTCCACCTTCCTTTTAATCTAAGGGGAACATCCCTTTTTTAATGAGAAAAGCAGAAATTTGAATTCAGCTTCATATAAAATGGATAATCTGATATTGAACTAAATGTTGTTTACTAATGAAAAACACTGTCAGATAACATTCAGAAACAAATTTTTTGAGTTTACTTTCTCAAGGGTTCTTTTCTTCACATTTCTAAGGGTCACATGCATAAGGTATAGTAAAATATTGCTCAGTTGTGTTCAAGAATTTCTGAAAAAAATCAGGTTTTTTTCCTGTGCTTTTCCAAGCAACGGAAATAGCTAATCACCGCATCCTTAGCTACAGTAAATTGGCAGAGCTGCTTTGACTTTAACATAGTAATGCTGGTTTAAATAAGCTGAATATTGGGCTTTAAACTTCATAAAGTATTTTGTGCAGAGTTCACACGCAAACAGTGTTTCCCTTTCTTTTTCTTTTTTTCATTAGCATTTTTCCTTTTCAGTTTGTTGTGTTGACAGTCAAATGCTTAAAGGGATAACCAGATATATTATTTCGTCTCACCTCCAGTAGTTACTGCAACAGGAGAAATCCAGATACCATTTCTTAAAGTCAAACACTCACACACAGACTGATGCTTACTCTTTAAGTCAGAAATAAATGCAAGCCTTTAAATAAGTGGACATCTGGAAGCTAAAATGTCCTTTAGCTTCCAACATCTGATCATGAAGTTTTACACTTTTGCAAGGTTTGGTCTTTTGGTTTAGAATGATTTGGAAGACATTTAAACAATTACCAGGATAATATTTAAGCTGTTATAATACCCTTTTCCTTTAAAAAAGAACAAATAAATGCAGAAAAAAAGTATTAAAAAAATTTACAGCAGTCTTCCCAAGAATCTTCAGGAATAGGTGTCTCTAGAGCTTGATTGCATTTTGACAATATTGTAATTTCAAAATGGTTTTCTCTTGTACCTCAAAACTTGGAATCAACCATCACATGGGATTCTGGAACTCATAAACTGAGATCCCTCCACTTTTGAGGTATAAATGTAGTTTGTGATGAGTATATACAGCTGCCTCTGGCAATGAATGCTTATTTTTCTCTGCTTACATTGGAAAAGAATCTTCTGGTGCTGCCATGATGTAAAAAGTGTGTGTGGTATTTGCTTGAATTTGACTTGATTTACACATCACTGTATTAAAAAAAAAAAAAAAAAAAAAAAAAAAAAAAAAAAAAAAAAAAAAAAAAAAAAAAAAAAAAAAAAAAAAAAAAAAAAAAAAAAAAAGAAAAAACAAGAGTGATACAGGACACACCTGATGTCTAGTTCCAAACCGAACCACTTACAGCTGTTTGCCAGGAAGCTTTAGCTACCATTGGAAAAAGAGATTTCCATTTTGGCACCTGCTCTTGACGCCATGGTCAATGGCCCCTTGGGTTCCATTGTGTGCACTCCATTCCCTTGTTCTTGTATTATCTTCACTATTAAAAATGTTTCCTCAGCCCTCCTCATGTAACCGTCTTCCTTTCTTTTCCATGCAAGCTAGTAAAGCTAGCTTGCTAGTACACCAAGTATAAATCTCCCAGAAACCTGCAAAACTGGTCAGAGTCAGGAGGATTTTGCATAGCCTGAGGATCTCACTGAGGGATATTTTAATGCACGGAAAGAAAATTCCAATCAAACAACAGTCAAAAGGACAGTAATGGATTTTTCTTTCTCCTGAATGAATCTTGCTCCTGGCAACTCTTCCCCAGAATCTTCCCATGCACATGGGAAGTCCTGGCCCTGGAGCTGACGTACAAAAGTAGGTCTTTTTTGATTAGTAACCAGGAGGAGCAAGTTGCTAACTATCAAAAGCTCACCAGCCTCAGCAGTGATCCAACTGATGTGCAAAGGCCAGGGAAGCCATATTGATGTGAAGAGTGGTCTGTTAAAGGGGACCACTTAATTGTGATGAAGGGAAATGCTCTTTTTCTTCTCAGGTCTATAAAATCAAAATAAAAGTGTTATTCTGCCATTTTTATATCTTTTAATATTAAAAAAATAAAACAGAGAAAGGGAAAATATCACTATTCTTGACTTGCATACAAAATATGAAAATCTTCTTTTTTAAGTTCATTGAAATTGATTGGTGCCTGATGATATTAATCAGTTTTGGTCTTGCTTCTTCAGAGATTAAAGCTTGTCTCAAACATATCTAGTGATAATATGTTGAGGTTAAAATAGCAGTCAGAAATAGTTTTTCCAGGGAGTATGCATGTGTACGCGAAATCTGGGGAGAGCATTTTCATTAAAATGCCATATAGCTCTGCCACTCACAGAGCACTGTAAATCCTCAGCCCTGGTGAACCTGGAGATAAAAGGCAACTAGGCATCTCTGTGATTAAAATGATCTTGATTTCTTTTACTATCTAGATGACAAGACACAGTTAATCCTTTGACCTTCCTAACATTATAGCACTGTACTAAAATGTATTTATTTCCCCAAAACATATTAAAATGTATTTAATTTCCAAAAGACAGAGGAAAGGTAAAGTACTTTCAGAGTTCAGGAATGCTGGCACAGCTGCTCACATTTCATGTCAGTGACATTAAACAGTGCCAGATACAGTACTTTTCCTAACTGCTTGTACATTGAGTTTAATGTGGCCTGATGAAATGCTAAACACTATTAGCTGGTGAAAAAAAAAAAAAACCAACCAACCTTAGAGCAGTTCCTATAGGATCAAGTAACTTCCCTGCAGAGAGGCCTCTGTGATACTGGCCAATGTGATAAAAACACACTGATAAACAGTGATACAGTCACCTTTTTAAAGCTGACAACCAATCAATTCAATTACTGTATGTTTCTGTTGTGACTAGAATTTGGAACAGACATGAGAAAACTGCCTGGGAATACATATGCCAAGGGCCCATGAAACTTTTGCAAGAAGATCTCTTTTTTTGGCTCAGACTGTGTCAAACAATGAACTGGGACCAGGCAAGGGTTAAGGTAGAGACAAGATGTTGATTTTCAGGTTTATTTCTATTCCCTCGAGCTACAGATAAAAGTGAATTAGTAAGTACCAATTAGTCCTTAGTTAGCAAAAAATTATTAAAGATCATAAAATGAAGAGTATACTAAACTGCCTGCCTTAAAAAACTTCAACATGCTTTAATCGACAGTGAGCAGTGTCACACTGCTTATTTACAAGGTGCTCAGGGAAGAAGATTGGGGAGGAGCTCAGTTCACTGCAAATGCTTCTGTGCTTTAGCTATTTTAATATTTGTCTAATAACTACCCCAAACTAGCCAGAAGACCTTCAAAGTAAAAAAAGAGATTTGAAGATGTGTAACCTGGTAGAGGAATGCATATGTAGCTCCCATGTCTTGGAGATCCATATTAGGAGAAGGTGGAGTTTCACATTAAAAAGTTGTATAAAAAATGCAGAGCAGTGTGTATATTTCCCACTGGGACTCTCTTCTCCTGGTGGATTGAGCCTTGACTAAAGCAAACATGAGAAAAGTGACAGTGGTAAATTTTTTTGGGGGTTTTTTCATCAAAACCTTCTCTCTCCTGAAGCCAACAGTAAGGGCTTTTAGCAGAAGGACAGAAGCACCGATTCAAAAAAAGCTCCTGCAGAGTTTTCTACAAGTCACAGTTTAAGTGTCTCATGCCCCTTTCATCTTCAGGCCAGGTGGCCTTAGGACACCAGTGATACATGACTTGTGCTCATCCTGTGAGCATACTGTGCTGCTTATACAGTTTAGTCAGAGGAAAACCAGGGAAATACAGTTTAGTCAGAGAAAAATGGGATAATGAAACAGTCACTCAACAAACCTCTACAGGTGTTACTAGAGTGCCATTTTTCTAAATTCCTCAGGAACAAACCCTATTGTCCAACTGCCTGTACTCTGAGGCTGCTCTGCATTGTATCATGTCCACTCTACTAAGCTCTCCATGCATATTTGATGGGGAACAGGTTGAGATACAGAAAGAACCTCAAGAATAACAAAGATTGAAGGGAGAAAACACTGCTTGAGACTCAGTTGCATCCATGTTGACAGAAAACTGCAGATTCTGTAGTGTGGTAGTAGGGCTGATGCCCTTTAGTGCAGCCCGAGTCTCCCTGTATCTCTGTAGAACAGTTCTGGTTGTAACAGATCTGACAAAAGTTTACATGACCAAACTGAATGGACTCAGATCCTGGTTGCAAAACAACATGAACTACCTGAAGTTCATCTGAAGACCTGGTGAGGCCTGTTACCTTTAGTCAATCATGTTAAATTGGTAGAAGTATTAATTTGTTAACAAATTTGCAATTGTTAATCCTTTTGAAGAGTCTGTCCTGCTTGCTGACTCATTTTGTGTGGTTTTATGGACTTGCTTTCTTCAAATTGCCTCCTAATGCGCTGTTTGTCCTCACTCCTTTGGCTTTACAGCTGCTTTTGTGAAGTTTTAGAGCACAGATTTCAAAGCATTGTACCTCTGACCATTGAATTCATTCTCCTAAAGCCTGAAAACTGTTAGAATATATTACAGATCTACTTTGTGCCATAAATATTGGGCAATTAAAAAACCTAATCCACTGTCCTTTAAAGGCAATGAAAGGGCATTCACATTGATTTCAGTAGGGGTGGAGCCTGAACCTCAGTACCATGAATTTGTGCATTCCAGGTACACAAAGCCTCATTGCTTAAAGTTCCTATGGGAAAAGCTCTTGGCATTTTATGTGCTCTCATCCAGAAGACTTAAATCATTTGGGTTTTTATTCCTTTGGTAGGGTCATTTCACTTTCACTTTAAATGATGATATAAAAATTGAGGTGTTTCTTACCTCAAATGCCACACAAGGCTTTATATGGTATTTGTACTTGCCTTAATGACCATGCTATTAGCAATGTTAGTGACATCAGTAGAAAACTCATTTGCTGAACTCTTTGGAGAAGAGAGGAATACTGACCTTTTTTTGTGTAGCTTTTTGTGAGAACTGTTGACTATTGCGAGCCTGAAATACTCAAAAAACTCCAGAATCAAACCTAAAATAATCAAGAACATAGTAAAAATTCAGGAGAGAATATTATGCTAGAACAATAAACCTAGATGAGATTTGAAAGAAGCTAGAGCAAGATTTTTGATAAAGGTCCGGTCCATCTCTTGTATGTATTTGTCCATGGAACAAAATGCAGGTCATTGCTGGCTGCCTTGCAGGCTTGGAATTTGTCCAGCTTGGTTCTCTTAGCTTTAGGGAGCTGATATTTTTCGAAGTTATTTCTAGGAAAACATTGGAACTAAATTATAATCTTGATTTTGAAATATCTGGTTGTTGATATCAGCAGCTGGATGCTGGGATGATGTTATTAGCTAAATTGAAGCAGGTTCTCTTTCATGTTATGCAGTATGTATTTGAATAGGTTGGATGTGAACATTTGCAGTGTTATGAAAATAAGCATTGTTTGATTGCAAACAGTTTTAACTGAACTGGTCCAGTGCATTCCCCACCTCTTTCTAAGAGTAAAATCAAAGGCAGTTCTTCAAATTCTTCACAGAAAAAGGAGAGAGAAACAAAACTCTTAAGGGAGGATGAAGATTAGTATTAGCAGATATAGGAGTACCTCTAGAAAGGATGGAACTTACCATAGTTCTTTTGGCTCCCATAGCTTTTAAGAATTTATTCTCACATTAAGAGGACTAGTCCAGTGGTTTTTGGGCAAACTGAGGGCTATCAGAAAATCTGCATGCCACAGATTTCCTGTTTGATGTTGGGCAAGTCCCACTCCCTTCCTTTAAGTTATCTGTATGTAGTTTGGTACTTTCCATTCAGAAGGACAATGTAGAGATTGCAAGCTGACCTGATAGCAGAGGCCATCTCTGTTTAGACAGATGGAATCCATTGTCTGTCTTGCAGAGCCATTGTGTTGATTTAAAAATGCATGTGTTGCAGCATAGCAGAGAAGTTGAATTCTTTTGCAAAGTGAGGACATTCTATTTTTCCCATAAAACCAATATGAACAACCGCAGTTTCCCAATCTCCCCTTAATGAAACAGAGAGGAGCCTCCCCAAAGGGCTTGTGAAAGACCTCCACAGATCATTTGGGTATAAACAGATAGTATCTTTGTACCTAGTGGTTGCTTACGTATAAAAACGAGATCACAAACTTCTAGACTTTGGCCTTCCTGGCAGCAACTGCAAAAAGTTCAGGAAGTTAATCTCATTTTCTGACTGGGATAGTGAATTTAAGGTTAAGGAGATTAGGTGCAATGTATATTCCCAGGAAGAACTACTGACAGCTCTAGTGGAATCTGAAAAAAAGAAGGTTTTACATTCAAGGCAGAGAAAAAATAGAGAGAAAGGCAAGGCAAAAAAAAAAAAAAAGAAAGAAAAAGAAAACAAAGAGAAGAGGGAAAAGACAAAAGAAAAAAGGAAAGGAAAAAGAAGAAACAAAAAAAAAGAAAAGAGAGAAGAGAGAAGAAAGGGAAAAGACATGATAAAATAAAACATATGAGAAATTAGAAGAAATAAAAGTGGGAAAGAAGGAAATGGCCTTGGTATACTGAGGAAAGTCATGTACATGTTGCTGTGGTTGATCCTTGTGGTAACTCAAATAGTGATACATAGCTTTAAAGGTGTGGTGAATGATCCCAGCCATGAAAAGGCAGAGAGCACTAGCAGAGACCTGGGCTAGACTAGTGGAGAAATTTTAGTAGGGTTGCAGGAAGGCCTTAGGCACTGCATGGTTTGGTCACTGGAGTGTGCCTGGTGGTTACCAAGCAGAGGGGTGAAATTACATGGGGGAGGAGAGACACATGGAGAAACTACCAAGAATAGCTACCTCTGCAACCAGGGCAAGGAGGAACCCAGGGATGATTACCTGTAAGTGAAGCTCTTTGAATCTTGGAAAATGTGCTCAAATTACCTAGGCAGTTATTCCAGATCAGTTCCCTGATCTGGAGATATGTGCTGACTGCTTTCTTGGTTAGAGAACTTCCTAGAAGGGTGGACAAGAGAATTTGCCTTTTAAAAAGCAGAAGGTAACACTGTGTTCTTTTCCATATTCCTCACTCTGCAAAATCTTAAATGAAGGGCCTGATCCCATGCCAAGTGGAGCACATGGAATTACTTCCTTTGCCTTTGATAGATTCTGGCTCAGCATTTAATTAATAGTCCTGATTTTATAAAGGTTTTGGTTTTGAACTTTTCACTCCACCTTTCCCAGATAGAGGGATGGGACCCACACTTACCTCATTAATTTCAGATGGCTTGTTTCTGCTTTCAAGGTGTGCGTGTGAAGCCCTCTGAACTTCCTGGACACAAAAGAACATTAAATCTGCCTACACTTAAAAGTGGGTCTCAATAATGCCAAACTTTTTGAAAGTGAGTTTCAATCTGATTGTATTTGTAATGCTCATATGTATTCCAGGAAATACTGACATATTTAAACTCTAGAAGAACAGATAGCAATGAAAAGTGGATTGAAATTTTGCACGTTCAAATACAGAAGAAATTTAAAACTGCTGAAAATGTGCTAAACCTGTCATTTGAGCCTTGCTGATCAGTTCCTGAAATCAGCCATCAAGAACAAAGCAAAACAAAACAAAAAGTCCATTTGATTTCAGCAAATATCCAGTTTTGCAATCTGCACTCAAAGTGAAAAATGAAGAGAAATTAAATGACCTACCCAGTCACGTCAAACCATACAGTTTAAATGTTCAGCTTCCGTGCAAATCAGGGTGGAAGTGCAACGGCTTCCAAAGAAAGAAAAATCAGCAACTCAGGGTGTTTTTCAAATTTAATGTCAGTAACTTATCTTTAAGCCTGCCATGCTCAAATCTTAATTTTTCCCGCTTAAAGTCCTAAAGAGATTTTAAGTATGTGAAAATGCATTTGGGCTCAAAACCTACTTATTTTAGACATCACCATCTGAAAAAATGTCTTTGCTTTTACATCTCCAGACTATGCTGCCAACGCAAAGGGGATTTGCTTGGGAAGGGCAGCTGGCTGTGGGTGCACCAGCAATGGACTTGCAGTTTGACTCTTGAGAGCAGCCCCAAAACAGAGCATTAAGGCAGAAGTGAAGGGAATCTGTGGTGTTCTCCCCTTTCCTGCGAGAAAGGTGGTGGTGGGTACTGCAGAGGGGAGGGGGACTCAGCAGGGTGTGTTGGGAGCCAGCTGGGGTCACAGAGGTTACCCCTGGTGAGAAGTTGGTCTGCAGGGAGGATTCAGTTGGTCATCAGAGAGGATTCATTCAATTGTTGTTCCTCCTGGCGTGGAGGAACAACAATTTGGAGGACCCAGTGGAGGGAGGCCTTGTAGGTTATTTGGAAATTGAAATTTGGGGTTCTCCCTCCCTTGGAAAGGAGATGACTCTGATGCAGCCAAGATGCCTTTTAAAGCCAAGAAGGGATGAAGGAAGGCTTCTAGGCTGCGGAGCAGGGTGGGTCCTGCTGGCTGTTAGCTGTATGATTTGGATCACTCTACCATGCCAAATCTGTGAGTGCCTGCCTGTGGGAAAGAAAGCCAGCAAAAGTGCCAGAGCATTAGCATCCCTACAGGTCTGTAAGTGTAAAAAGACCAGGGTGCAATGACATGTCTCACCTGACACTAATGCTCAGAAATTTATGGCAGGTAGTCTGAGGGCATAAAAGGGCATCCTCTGAGCTCTTTGCTGACTGGCTTCATCCAGGATTTCTCTTTATTACACATCCTCATCTTGTTCTCTGGTTTATCCAGTTGCTTTGCAATGTCTCTGGGCAAGGACTGCCCTTGAACAGGCGTTCCTGTGTGTTTGGCCAGAATAATGAGGTACTGATTTTACTTGGATGTTACAGTTATATGAATAACTAGTCTTTTCTCATAGCTATAAATTCTAAGGAAAGTAGCTGTCTTTGTTTTTCTGCTTTTGGAATTTGTCACCAAGAAAGTGTCTGATTTCTTCTATCACTCTGGGTTTGGGCCGCACTCAAAAGACCTGGCATTTCTCTTTTTTTTCTTTCTCTTTTTCTTTTATTTTTTTGTTTGTTTGTTTGTTTGTCCCTATTTCAGATCATCAGCTCTTTAAACTGCCTTACACTTATCCCTTAGATTTCAGGCTTTTCCCCCACCCCATGAATGTTTTCAGTTGTCAAAAAAAGAAATGTGATAATTTGGAAGGTTCACAGAAAGCATGTTTTGTGATTATTGTTCTTGTGATCTGTCCAATGTAAACTGCTTTAGAAAAGCTCTGTTCCAGCCACTCTAATTCACTTTTGCAGAATACTGGATTTGAAGTTGGCTGAAGAGAAGGGCTTTTCTTTTAATGGGTACTCAGAGAGGAATGCAGCTTAACCGTTTGGTTTCTGTCCTGACTTTTAGCTCTGCCTCCTGGTGCTCAGAGGGAGTCCTATGTGGTTAACTAGAAACTAACCTTCCTTTGACATCTTTTTATTGTTGAAAAGGAGCAAATATGCCCCTTCCAGTGCTTCAAGTGTTATGGTAGGGCAGTTTGGGGGTGCCCTATCTAAGACTAATTCCTCATTCCTAGTGTGGTCTAAAATGGTGACGAAGAATTTTGTGTCCTCCAGCTGCTGCAGTTGGGGAACCACTGCCTATGCAGGCTTGAGAGGGAGATTCCCACAGAGCCTCTGCATGCAGTTGTGTTGTAAAGCCCTGGAAGAACTGGTGGTACCTGGGACACCGTCCCAAGAGGAGAGTTGAACCATGTAGCTCAGCTTTCTGTGGGTGGAATGACACCAGTACACACCAGCTGGGAACACAGCCCAGTTTCATGTTCCAGCTCACTTCAGAGACCTTACACTTAGGGTTTACAAGGTTGCTGATGCTTGCAAAGGCAAAGCTAGGTTCCCACAGCTGCCTTTTTCTCACTGATCCTGGAGAACTGCTGAACAATCTCGAGTGTAAGCCAACTTGATAGGAAAGAATTGCCCTGACTCTCTCTCTTTTTGTTTTCTCTGTTGCTGTGGCCCCCTGGCAGCAAGCATTCCAGGAATTAACTTTTCTAAAATAACAGGACATTTGTTTTCTCTAATCCTCTAATTTCTTTAACTCTTGCCAAATCGGAGCAGAGGTGGTGGGGAACTTAACTAAGTCTAGTTTTTCAAGCTGATCACTGCAGTAGCTGGGCTTGTGCTTTCCATTTTCTCCCCCTGGAAACTGCAGAGATCATGCTTACTTGGCACTTCCACTATGTGAGGAGCCAGGCCCACAGAGAGCCCGTACATGGTCCTGATGGGAGTGTGCAGCAGGGCATTTCTGTTCAGACAGTTGATGACTAGACGGCTGCAAATCTTAGTTTGGTATTTGTCATGGCAGCACTCACCACTAGACAGTAATGTCCTACCTTTCAATACTGCCTCTTAGATGCTGAAGGATGTAAACTTAACCTCTGTGTGAAACACAGCCAAAGCCATATTGTATAAGACCACATTTAGTCCCAAATGCAGTGGAGCTGTGGAGTGTGGTCTCAAGCACCATCCTCTCCACTCTAGTGTCACTGCTAGACAAGCACCCATCCCCGTCAGCGGGACACAGGGATGCTCGAGTGAAGCTGTGCTACTTCTCTCACTATAGGACATACATTCCTGCTCCAAAAACAGATTCCAGGAAATATCTAAAGAGAAGCTTCTGTAACCTGTAGTGAACTTAAATCATGACACTTTACTCTTCTGAGTTTGATGTAGATGGCAGAAGTTTTTCTCAAAAGGCGCACTGGTTTTGTTTGGTTGCATGGCAGCTAACAGTGGTTTAACAAAGCAGTCAAACCCTGAAAACCTTTCTGATTCAGTTCAGTTTCTTGTTACTCTCTCTGATGCATCTGTTAACCTTCAGAAAGCTACGTGGGTGTTTAGAAGAATAAGGTGCTCTACATTAAACACATTCTTTATCTGCCTCAGATAAAGAATGGATTTTGGCAAGAGTTACAGAGGAAGGAAAAAAATTGCATGCTAAAGTAAGAGGTTGGTGTTTCCTGACCTTTCGTCGTAAAAAGCAGAAGAAAGAGTTGGGGTTTTTGTGTTGGTTTTTTTGGGGTTTTTTTTTTGTTTTTTTTTCTTTTCTTTTTTTTTTTTTTTTTTCCTAATACTACTCAGAGCATGTGGTTCAGTTACCTTTTCAAAAAATAAAAAAGATTTTTTTGAAGAATATCAGCTAATTCTTGAAGAAACTAAATTGTATTTGTGGGTTCTGGTGACACAAAAAATTCCTGAAACCTAATTTGTTGTGGAAAAATCAAGAGTTATCTTTTAAATCCATTTCTAAACATGATAGTTCTCTTCTTTCTCTTGTTTTTACTCAGAAATTTGATATAGATTTGGATTAAGTGACTTGACTAATTTTTTCTTCTTTTTTTTTTTTTTTTCTTGTCATATGCTGTTATTAAAACCTTTTGTTGCATGCAATTAATCTAGTTCTTCAAGATGAATAGTGGACGCTTGCTGACTTGAAAATTCTGGTTGACATTCTCAGGTTGACATTTAAGCTCTCTTCATTGATTGTATAATACTATATGAGTAATTAACCCTCAATTTTTACCTACACATGTGTATTCCGTATGTCCATTAATTTTAACTTGTTCTTTTTCATGGTATGTGATACATCAGGTTTTCCTTTTATGTAGTGCATGATTTAGTATTTCCATCAGTAAAAAGCTCTGGTCAAAGTTCTGCTCCTGTGTTGCAGATCAGGCCTCACAGCTCTGATTGGGACTCAAATATATTTTATGCTGATCTGAATTTAACTAATATGTCTCTTTGTTTCACTGAAGCATTCAGAGTATCAACTAAATTTGTGATATCTTCTGCCATTAGTGTCCTTGGTGGGATATTGCTGAGACCAAAGGTCACTTTTGTGGAGCAAGTGACTTATGTGCTATAATGCTCTGGGCTGCAGAATGTGGGAGGAAGGTGTGGGCTGTATCTAGACTGTAGGTACCTCACCTAAAAGGGTTAGATAAATCAACAGCTTGTTTGTTTGAATGCAGAGACAAGGCCTTTTTGCTAATAAAAAGCTAGCCATTTTTTATTGGCGGCTGAAAACTTGGAGTGCTTAAAGGATAAATTATGTTCTTGCTGTGAATGTATAAAATCCTTCTGAATGACTGAATTAACACATGAATGCTATTTCTCTCCTAATTTAATTACGTAGCACTTAAACATCATTGGTACTTGACATTTAGGTCCCAGTTTGTAGCAGCATCTGCTGTTAGGTTTGAGAATCTCAGAAGTTCTGAGTAGCTTATGGCCTGATTTTTATATGTAGCTTTAAATAAAAGAAATATATAAAAGTGTACATGTGCACACATAAAGAATATATATGTGTGTTCTTAGATATCTGTTTCCATATCTGTAAATATCAGCCTTACTCTAACTGGCCATCCAGAATTACCAGTTGCTTTTAGGAACACATGGGTTTGGGTCTTTGGCCCCGCTGCTCCCGGTCCGTGTGTGCTGGAGAACCGCCCTGTAAGCCGGCCCCGCAGTTGCTTGTTCTGTCTCCTTTTATGCCAGGTATGTAAGCATAAGCCTCATGTTAAGCAAGTTTAAGAGATCTTGTTGATTACAACGGGAGTGCTCCCACAGCTTATAGCTGTGCAAATGTTTACATACCTGGCCTTCTCTGGTCCTATATAAAGATCTGTCTCCTTTTCCCTGCAAAGCCTTTTCTGTCTGCTGCTTTGAAATTTCCCATGCTTTGCGCTTTCCCCTAGTTGGAGGGAGGCAGCCCAGATCCTTACTAGGAGAAGTCCTTGTGTTGGAGGTTTGAAGGCTGCAGCTAGCTGGGAATTTAAAGTTTGATTGAAACAACAATCCATGCCTCATTATCAAGCACATGCTGGTAATGAGCTTCATGTTGCTGGAGAGGCCTTTGCTAGTGTCAAGTCTGTCAGGGTTCCCCAAACTACTTTTTTGAGTTTTTCCCATATATCCCTGATGTCCCAGAGAACAGCCTCATATGGATCCATTCCAGCTCCTGAATATTCTGTGATGATTTAATCATAGTAACTACATACTTTAAAAAGAGGACATAGACTTTGTGTGCATCACTGTGGTTCACAGAGAAAGTTGAATGTTGGGGCCATATGTATAACACCTCTACCTTCAACGGACATTCCTATAAGTTAATATGAATATGTATGTATAGTACATATATAAAATGAATGTACACATACAAAGATGTCATCCTTTCAAATAGGTTTTCTTTCCAGGAGCTATAATATCTGGAAGATCATGGAAAGAAATAACTTGCTGTTAAGTCCAGGGTGTGAATGCTTTTACATTGGTGAAAAACAAGCCCGGCCTTCAGTCAGTCATTCCTTCACTTGTTCTGTTTGCTTGATGATTACATTGTTTCTCCATAGAAGGAAAAATAACCTCTGAAAAGAGTATTTTCTGGGCTCAAAAGATTTATGCTCTGCTTTGTTGATGTTTTGCATAAGTTAGCACTAATGTCAGTCCTCTTCTTAGAGTATGGTAATGATTGTTTGATATGTCTTAAAGTGACTTTTGCTAACTTAGACTTCAAAATAAAGAAATACATATGTAATAGCTGTACAGGTTAAAAAAAGTACCCTGCTGTTTATGTGCTGTAATATTCACAGCCAATATTTACTTTCTATCAAGCAAATTTGGTGGGCAATAGAGTTTTATGAGCTCAAACCTTGTTTTAATGCCTTGTGTATGATGAAGGCCCTGATTCTGTAAAGCAGCTAGACAAGTGCTCACTTTGGCTCTTTAGTGCTTGTCAGAGTACTGAAATGCCAAGAGCTTGCACTCAGTGATTTTTATGTCCCAGAATAAATGGCATGAAGACGTGGCAGGCATATCCTTATTTCCAGAGTTCCCCTTGCAATACAGTGTTGGGATTATATCTGTTCTGGAAATGTCAGTGATAGTGGCTGCAAGCAGTGGTGTGATGGACAGAAGATCCTGAGGAAGATGCCTGGTGAGACCATGCATCCACAATGGATAATCAGGCCTTCCAGAGTGCCATGATTACTATTAAAGATATTCAGAGCTTTACCTTGTGCTTAATTAATTTTCACGTGATGTTTATTGTATTTTCCAAACCCCCAGTGCTCTACTGAGAATGGCAGCTTCAGTAGCGTGGGATTTCCTTGAAGGATTTGTATCACTGCAGCTATGTCAGCTGCCCTGGTGGATAGTTTTCCCTTCTGCTGTACACAGTAACTAGTCTGTGCTGGGAATTGAACTATCTTTCAATTTATTTGTAAAATTACACTGGGTTCATGGATAAAGGAATATCCATCGACATTCCTTTAGAGCAATTCTTACGCTTGCAGCGGAAAACTGGCACCCTGGGTTTTGTGGTGGGAGACTGCTGTGGAGGAGCTGTCTTTTGAAGTGTTACAAACGCTTCCAGCATACAAGTGCGACTCAGCTTCACTGGGACCTAACGCTTTGGAGTAAGGCTGGGGCTACACATGCTTAGGGCTGACAGACAAACACAAGTGAATGTTCCATGAACACATAGTGACAGCTTCATTCTCTTTCAAGGGATTACACCAATCCTGTTGGTAGACAGCTACAGCAGCATCTGACAGGCCAGAGCTAAAAAAAAGTAAATATACTGCAGCTGTACTACAGGTATCCTATATGACCTTGAGCAAGCTTAAGTCACTCCCTGATTTGGGTCTGTATTACTAGAAGCAAGAAAAATATCTCCTGTATCTCCTATGTTTATATGGTGAGTGATTCGGGATGGAACGCTTTCACTATACCACTGTGCAGCACATAACACAGGAGAGTTTTAAGCAACTAATATAAATAATAGAAGTTCTTCTTCCAGCTCAAGGGATAACAAAACCTTTCGAAATCTAGCTTGTTTAAATGACGATAAACAGATTTGATTTGGTATGATAACTATTGGTGTGGCAACTATCTGTCACTAGTGCTGCAAAGCAGAGTCTTTCATCTGTGTTGAAAAACATAAAAATAAAGGGTTATTAAGAATATTAGTCAAGCTTTAGACTGCTTTTTTGGGTATAATTCTTTTAAACCAGCAGCCATACCCGTTGACGTGCTATTCAACCTTCTTGCCCCTTGCACGACAAAGAACACTAGGAAACTGAGCCCGCTACCAGTAAATTGGACATCCCAAGAATCCCTGGTGCCTCCCTTCCCTTCCTGCTTTTGGCTTGTTCTACTGAGAAAAGGAACACCAATATTGTTTTATGAACTGTTATCAGACATGTACACTTACTTAAAAGGCATGGTCAATTTTTACTGAGCCTGTATTTATCATCTGAGCACATTCAGGTTCTTTATCATAAGGCCTTTTAAAACAAAATACATCCTCATAACAAAACACAACTTAGAAGCTTTCAATACAAAAGCCAATTATGGTAGAATGGTTTGGGTTGGAAGGGACCTTTAAAGGCCATCTAGTCCAACCCTCTCACAATGGGCTGAGACATCCTTAACTTGATAAGGTTGCCCTGTCCAACCTGACCTTTGGTGTTTCCAGGGATGGGGTATCTACCATCTCTCTGGGCAATAGATGATGCAGTTGAAAGCATTTCTAACCTTCTAGTAAGTTTGGCTCCTTTAAGTGCTGCTTAAACAACTATAGCCTTGGTGCTGCAAAAACTCCACACTTCATGGCAGTGATCCGTGCCATAACTACCACTTTTGGTTGCAATTATGCTTTGGTAGAGAAGGAGGGAGTTGGGAAAGCTGTTTGGTGTGTCACAGTAAGATGGAGTCAAACAAGTCCCAGAGATCAGATTGTCTCAGAATCTGAACCTTCTTCAACTAGCACATTCAAATACTTAAGCAGAATTTTATCACTTAACAAAAATTTTGTAAATCTTGGCTGAATATCAGTAGCAACTGCTTAGAGTGATTTAGAATCAGGACTTTTTGGCTTTTTGATGTCTGTTGTTGTTGTTTGGTGTGGGGTTTTTTATTATTTTATTTGTTTGTTTTTGAGGGGAGGATGGGATCTCCCCCAGGATGAGAGAGGAAAGTTGAAGGACATCATAAATCTCACACAAGCCTTTTACTTTCACTGTCTAATCCAGGAAGGGTAAAGCATATATTCTCAGACACTTCACTATAAAAGACCCTAAATTATTTGATTTTATTGACCCTAAGGAGATGAAAAAGCAAATAACTATTTTTCCCAGATGGAAATTTGCACTTCAAGCCATGATGGTAGACATGTTGCAGGTTTTTGGGGCTTCTTTTGTAAGATTTTGCTTTCAGGAAGAAAGACTGTGCAAGAGATTCTTAGACTTAATTTATGTGTTTAAGAAAGATGAATGAAAAAGAGGATGGATAAAAGAAAGATACCAATGTATAAATTTTGAGTTCTAGCATCTCATGACTTTAATCTATTGCCAGGATTTTGTGGAAATTTCTCATGTTGGAATGTTGAGTTTCCAAATTTTAATGAATAATTTTTCAGAGTTTTTTTACAAGGGAACTGAGCATCCAGATTTGAAAGTATCTTTTGAATATCCATTCTTTTGGCATTTCTGGAGTGTTTCACCTTTCAGTATAGATGACTGCCAAGTATTTGTATGGTGTTAGAGACTGCTGCTGGGACAATATAAAGTGACATTCATGTGACTCAACTAACATTTCCCCAAATTTACTGAAACCAATTAAACAAGCAAGCAAACAAACAAAAACTCAAACCCTGAAACAACACCCATATAAACCCTCTAAAAAGCTACAGGGTATTTTAAATGAGAAAGAGAATCTGGAAGTTTGATGTCCTGTTTCTGGGAGAAGTTCCTGTAGTGAAGATCACCTCTGGCTCAAGATTATGAGTTCTAATTTCATCCAAATCTGGGATGTTAACCTTCTTGTTTTACTGAAAGGTAAGAGTGGAAACCCACCACTTTTTTATTTTATTTAGTAACAGACTAAATATTCTCAGAAGTAGTGAGGAGGTTGAGCTATTTGACCTGAAAGGACCCAAACAGGAGTTGTTAAATAAAGGTATCCTTTTCTATCACTACAAACTATTGGTCCATATATTCAATTTTAAGGTTTCTGTTTACTACATATAAAAAAAAAAACATGTAGAGGAACAGTTGTATATAATCACTAAAAACATATCAAACAGCAGTATCTTAGTGTATATATTGTATTTATAAGATGGGAAAGCTGGTTGCTACCCACAGCATCCAACCTGTGTGCAACAGCTCTGCGTGCTGTGTTGTTATGAGAGCTACCAGGTTAATCTTTTCATTAATAATTTGTTGTTGCTGTTCTGTTGGTCACTGCTCTCTTAGTTGCTGTGTTTATGTGTATTTGTAGGATATTGAGGCACCTTCTAGTGCTGCAGAAGTGCAAAGTTCCTGATAAGCTGCACTTACCATCTACTGCTACCATCTACCGCTACCATCTACCACCTCCTTGAATGGATGGGTGAATCTAGGACCTCAACTCCAAGATGAACTATATCTGGCATATATTGTCAGTGATTTGGTGATGCAGCAGCAAATTCTGCATTTCTTGTGTGATGGTTTCAAGTGCACTTTTCTTTTAAGAATAAAAAAAGGGAAAGTTAAATATTTGCACTACTCAGCAACTCGCGGCTAAAATACTAAAATAATGTTGTAATTGAAAGTTGGATTTACACTTCAAAGAAGTCCAAGCATGTAAAGGTAACAACAAGACAACCAAGGCCCAAATTATGTTTTTAATTATACTTTAACCTGATATATTAATTTTTGTGCCATTGTAATAGCTACAAATATCTGTTCTGCAGGCCACTGACAGTTCTTCTGGTATTGTGGATTTGGCAATGTGAGCAACTGGGTAGGAATATATGGGTTTGAGTTATTAAAGTGTAGGAATGCTTTCTAAATCTTAAGGACAAAGAGATGTGTTATGCTTTGAGGAAAGGACCTGTATATGTGAAGGAGGATAGTAGCATGCTTGTACAGGAAATTCAGTGGAAAGAGCAAGGAAGGATTTTTGACTTTTAAATCCAGTCTAGCTCCAGCTGGTAGTACAGTATCCCTTTTTTAGGGTAATGTGAGGATTGCACCCTTCATGAAAGGGAAAGGAAGGTGCTTTGGTACTTCTATAACTCTTTCTCCTAAATCTGTGCCTAGCAAAAAGTGAGGATAATGATGGATGGGAATGTGCATCAATGGAAAACTCAGAGCACAAATGTGGCAGAAGCCACAACTGCTCTCAGGGCAGGTGTCAAGGCAATATATGTGAGTTGAAAGAGAGAGAAGAGAAAATGCACCATAGGTAGTTAGATCACATCAAGTAATGCTGATAACTTTTAACTTCCAGTGCCGTACTACTGCTTGTTGTTGGGTTATCTCGTCTTCTCTTAGCTGTTTAATTTATCTATTCTCTTAGCACTGCAGGCTGATGTCATCTGGTTGTCTAATGCATCCCCTGGTGAGCTCCTTAAGCATCCTTGGTTGGCACCACAGGAAAAAAAGTAAGAAGAAACATCTTGAGGATGCTATTAATACATTTGTATTCTTAAAACATGTTTTGTAAAGGTTAGTGGCTGAGGATTCTTGAAGAAATACTAATTCAGGCTAAATGCTGTAGTATGTGGGCAGCTACACTTTGTCACCAAGAGATTACCTCTTTGGGCACTGGCTTCAGGACTACTTCTGGAGAGGGGAAAGGTATAATTAAGAGCTAGGCAAAATGCTTCAGGGCCTTGAGGAGCAGAGAGGAAAGAGGGGTGTACCCGTCAATAACACTCAGGTTTATCCTGCTGCCATAGCACTGCCATGTATGCACATGTTACGTCTGCTCCACTCCTACTGCATGGCTGTCACAGCTGGTGAGAGCAACACAAGCAACACTCTGCCTACTGCTCTGCGATTTCTGTTCCATTTGACTGATTTTTATTTTGGCACAGAGTGGCTGAGTGTGAACAAAAATGGCTGTATCTCAGCTGTGGTTTGAAGGGAAGCATGCCGGAAGGCTGGGCAGCACTAGTGCAGCCTTGGAAATGTTGGTGCGACAGCAAAAGGTTCACCAGACTCCAGCACATCAGTCGTGCTCTGCCATGCAGGGGTAGCCGTGGTAGGAGGAGAGAGTGGGCCAAACTATTCCTGTCTTAATGTGTGGATGTGGATGGATACATCAAGACTAATATCTGCAGGCAGATTTGTACTTCTCTGGTTTCAAAATATAAGCAGATGCCTAAACAGAGAGCCTCTTCCAGTTATGGCTGGGGGAAGAGAAAAGATCAACCTTGGTGGAGAATCTCATATTCTTGTTTCTTACTGTTTGGCATTCACCTTAAAAATGAGACAATGCACACATGCCAGTGAAAATTCCCTCTTCAACCTATTAGGAAATTGGAGTGCTGAGGATTGGAAAGACCCCCTTAACTTAATGCTTACCTAACTGTGCTACTACTGTGTATGGCTGAGTTTTGGGCTAAAACTTCATGGTTAACTCTGTCCATCCTATTCTAACTAGTGACATGATGATGATGTGACAGAGGTGAAACTGCAGAGAAGTTGAGTATGTCAGGCAAGGCACTGGTACTGTTGTACAGGACACTGGAACGCATGTTTAGAATATTGCATACTTACTTTAAAATAACTGTGCTAAAGTTGAAATAAAACTAGAACATATGGAAAGTCTAGTGTGGATATTAAAAGATTGAAAAGCCTATCTTATGGGAAGGAACTAGAAGAGATTGGCTTGTTTAGTTTAGCAAAATAGAGTTGAGAGACTATTTGACAGCACTCTATAAATACATCCAGGGCTAAATGCCAGAGAGGGGAAAAAGCTATTTAAACCCAAGAGCAATATTTGCATAAGAACAAGTGGGCATAAACTTGGCCCTGAGTAGGATTAAAATGGAAATCAGATGATTTCTACCCCTCAGAATAGTGAGGTCATAAAGCTGCCTCCAAGTAGGAGCAACAAGGGCATTCAGTACTTTTTGTAGACAAAGAGCGGGACTGTGGTCTACAGCGCCCAGAGTGACCCAAACCTCATGGCTGCACAGTTTCATTCTGGTCCTGTGTTCCTAAGCACTTGCACTGGTGCAAGTGACAGACACGTTCTGCCATGGGTGGTCATCCCCTGGCATGAGAAGAACCTTCTCCTCCTGAAAATGAGGTGATAAATTATAGCTATATTAATAGTGTCTTTTTTAATGGTCTGGGGAAGTTTCCTGCACCTTTTGCATGTGTGCCTGTAACTCTGTTGATGCCAAAATGCCTACTTATATCTTAGGAACTTCCATATTGATAAAATTCCTCCTGTAAGGAAGAGATACAGGATTAGGCTTTTAATTGTGTAACCCCAAGGAGGAAAATTAGCTCCCCTGACTGAAAATAGCAGAAGTATCTCAAAAGTAACACTGCATGAAGTGTTTTTTATTATAACTAAAATAACCTTTTTGATTGTTGCTAAAAAATCATACAGCCTTTACAGCTGATGCTCACAATTAAACATTTCTTTCTATGCTGCAGTTAGACTAACACTATAGTACACACTTAACAGATAGAGAAATCAGATCACAGAACATTTTGGGATTTAGAGGTTGGCATGATAATGTCAAGATGCAAGGCTTTTGGTTTTCGATTGCAGGGTCTGCGTCTTGCACCATTCATCCTCTTGAATGACAGTGCCCATGAAACTTAACTGTCTTTCTGTTTTTACCCACTATTTTCTGTCACTAATTAAATTTGGAATGTTTGGCTTTTGAGCTGAAATTTTCCAGGCTAGTTCCTTTATTTGTCAGTGATATTTTAGGCATTTCTTTCTTTCCTCAAACTCAAAAAGTAAATGCCCTCCACCTTGGTGGTGGACCTTTCTATTGCAGGAAGACCTGAGGAGAAAAAGCCAAAGCAGTCACACAAACAGCCTCCTGGGAAGCAGATTGACACATAGTACTTTGGTAGCTTTGATTTGAGTCAGATGTAACTTGCTGAAATTTGTAGTCTGTGCACAAAGGTACTTTCTGTACTGGGATTTAGTCTGGCAAAATGCATAGCTAAAGACAACCTTAAAAACAATCGCAGTGGTACTCAGTCAGCAGTGTGTCAATTATAGTAATTCTCCCTGGGTTTTGATTGCTTTTCCTTGCACAACATATATTTCTTCAATGTAGGGTAGGAAGTGTATCTTGTCTAGGGGTAGGGAATGTGTCTTGTAACGTTGTCCATGGTGTGCTACTGTGTTGTGCCATCAATGGACCTTAGTAAGGAAAAGGTACAACATTTCTCCTGGAGTACATTGCCCTGACAGAACAAAAAAAATCATTTCTGGTACTGACCTTCATCATTAACCTTGCTTTTCATGCATTTCCACCACAGCATGGTGTTAAGGAAAAGGGAAGCTGGAGCCAAATATTGTGATCTTGAATGCTCCTTAGGAGTCTATGATGAAGGCTTTTCTATGTATATAAGGTTTTTCCAAAAATTAGTTTTGGAAGGTTTTAAGACTTCACATATTGGGCTGAATGCCAGTTGGGTTTTAATTAAAGAAAGAGAATTGAGTAAGCCTCTTTCAACATGTTTTAAATAAAAAGTGTTACTTGGGAAATGCAGAATTCCTTCAACATTTTTGAAAAATATTTTATTATGCTTTGTTTAAAACAGGACTGTTAAAAAAAGAAACAACAAACAAAACTCTGAAAGACACATCTAAAATAACCAAAATAGTTTAAAAAGAAAAATAAATCCAAGTAAAATGGAATTACATTTGGGAGAAGAGGTATCAAACTAGTTTGAGAGTTGCTATTGACTTTTTTTTAGTTAAGAAAGGCTGTTATTTGTCCAGCACTACTGCTTGATGATTCAGCTTTTATCATTCAGAGTAATCTGTTTTCCTTCTTAGGACTTTAAATGATGTAAAATTACATATATCCACACATTTACATTACAGCTGTCACTGTTCTTTCTTGTCAACATCACATTGTCATTTAGCATATTTGGAGGAGGAAAGAAAGGTTTTTTGTTTATGATTTCAGCAGAAAAGTATTTTGGCTTATGCATTCTTTCTTTCCAGGAAAGAAAAAAATCCACAGAACCTTTAAATTCTTTCTGATGTTTAAAGAATCAAAAAGTTGTATCTTGGGAGAGTACAAACATACCTAAATACCAGTTTCCATTGGACCTGTGTCTGATTCACAGCACCTAAATTCTTATAGTAATCCAACTTCCAAGTGTTTTTTTCCCTCTTATATAAGAACAGAAAATGAAATGAGATAAATTTCAGATTAGCAGATGGCAAATACTATGTGAAATAATTTTTTTGGTATTAGTCCAGTTCCAGGCGGATGGATGTCCTCATCCCCAAACCTGCCATAACAAATTGCTAAGAAAGCTGAATCCTGACTCATTTACCACCTACTTTGGAGAGTTGTTCCCAAAGTCAGAGATAAGATAAATTTTGGAGGGGTAGTCTGGGGATGTCCACAGACATCTTTGTTACCTATGTTTTCCCTTTCTGTAAATAAATAGAAGCCTGCAGTCTCTGTGCCTGTCAGTGTAGCACCCCTCACAAGCCTAAAAATTCATCTTAAATAAAAATAAAAAGCTACTATGTAGGCACAACAAAATTTACTATAAACGGGTCTTAAGTACATAATTACATGATAGACCCAAATGGCTCCAAAAGAGTTGCTCCAGGCTATTGTGTAAGCAATACTCCTTTGAGAAATATATAAATACATGTAATTCAGTATATAATACACATGTTAAAAAACTACCTAATTACATATTTTCCCAGGAGAATGAAAAGGCTCCAGAAGAGTTACTCCAGCCTCTCCAGTATACAATGTGTGTTTTATAACCTTTCATGAATCTCTTCCATTCTTTTTCCGTTAGGAGGGGAAAAAAACAGTAAGGAAATTAAATACAAAACACCTACTGTACATTTAATTTAGAGGACAAAATGCAATGTTGAAATAACATTAAGCGTGTGACGCAAACCAAGGAAAGCCAGGAAATTGAGTGTAAAGGCTGTTACTCCATCCTTAACTCACGTCACTTATATAATGTTTCAGGCCACTGTTCTGTAATGGCAGATTTTAAATTTCATCACTTAGACCAGGGTTGTGGCCTATCTACACTTAGAGCTAATTAGGTGGTTTATACTGCTGGAATACCTGACTACTCCTAACGCATTTATTTATGTGCAGGCATGTGCACATATGTTTTCAGGACCTTTTTTTAAAAAATCATCTTCTTTCTTTCCTTGTGCTGAAGTTGCTGTGGCACTTTCATTTACCTGAGAATATGTTAATGTGTACCAATGTGGTGAGGGGAAAGAAAGGAGTTTTGCCTTTGACTGGTGGTGGTGAGATATGTGGTTACTCTGGGGATCTGCACTGAAGTCTGAATCCAGTTTTGGAGGAAATCCTGCTGCCCAGATTTACAAGCCCCCTGTACTGGCTGGCAGTTTTGATAGTGCAGAGGAGTGGGCATCCTGGAGAGAGAGACCACATCCCAGTGGCAATGCTGGGATCCCTATGGGGATGGTGAGAGCCTGCTGTGCAGGCTCTGAGCTGCATGCTGCCTCTGCAAAGATGCAGCCTAGAGAGGGTAGTGGTGGTCTGATGTGTTCATAGCAACCTGGGTTGCTAAGTAGATTATTATAAACACTGTTTTCCTTTAGAGCAAAAATATAATTTGTTCCTTCTCTTTTGCACCATTCCCAGAAAACAAACAAAATAGTACACACACATTTTATCATTAGAAGGACATGCTACATTCAAGTGTATTTCATAGTATTGTATATTAATTTCACCACAGAACCCAATAGGATATGCTGCTATTTGCTTCATCTGTTCTGGATTTGTGAATACTGTTTGTAAAAATCATACTGTGGAATATCTATGTTTATCCCAACTGCTGGCCCAGGAAGAAGAATGGGATTACAGAAGACAGATCAGTTTTCCATTCTTATTGAAATGTTCAGAGGTTTGTTTGTTTGGGTTTTNTGGTTTTGTTTTGGGGTTTTTGTTTTTGGGGCTTTTCATGGGAGTGAATCCAAGGTCTTTCCAAACAACATTTATTTATTTATTTATCCTACAAAGAACAAGACAGTAGTATAGTATTATAGATGTGGGGCTTTCACCTGGGTTGCAGGAGACCCAGTGAGTGTGTTTGATGATTAGCAAAGCAGCAGAGTTCTTGTAGGACTAAGACAGAGAGTCTTGCCTGAGTATAGACAGGTATCCAGACTAAGTGCTTGGTGTATAAAATCTGCTGGCATGTCTGTGTCCTGAAGGAGGCAAACAAGGCTTAGGCCAAGTCCCCTGGTCTCCCCATGAAGGGCTGTTTGGGGAGTCTGTAAAATTAGTGTCTGATCAAAACCAGGAAGATTTCTGCTTAATCCAAAGCTGCCACTTTTCCATGTATTCTTGCTGATCCAGCAAATCAGTACAGTTTCTTGAAAACCTGCTTTACCAAATGCTCCCAATTAGCTCTAAACTTACCTCAGAGTTTTGCACATGTCATACATAAAAATTAGTCACAGAAAACTTGATCTTTCAGGTTCACGGGGTTTTTTTAGGAAAAACCTTGAAAAGTTTCTTAGGTATGTTTTTTTTCTAGCAGATCTGACAGGGCAGGGACTGCCTTTGTTTTCATGAATCCTGTTCCTTTGGATGGCAAGAAAAAGTTATTTTTAAAAAAAGGGAATTTTGGCTTTCAGGGGTCACAAAATTGGATGGGCTCAGAGGAGGCTGCAGTATTATGCAAAAGAGAAGGTGAGGTAAAAGAACATTAAAAAACACCTACAGAGTGTAGTCTTTACACTAGTGTGGCAATCTGCATCTGAAACTGGATTTAACTGTATTTTCCAGCTGAGTGATGCAGTTGGTCATTAGGAGCCATTAGACTTGGAAATGCTTCTTATGTATCAACAGGCCCAGAGAATTAACTAGTTGGTATTTGCTTAATAGCTGTACAGATGACAGAGGGAAATTACAGATAATGTCTCTTTCCTCCACTTTCCCTAATGGATATCCAGTGTTTGCACATTGGGTGTTTTTGTTTGGTTTGGCAGCAGGCTTTTGTGTTAGAGAAGCACTGGCTTGCTGTTAGCTCTGGGACTGCTGGTCTTGTTTGCAGGCATCTGAAAATGTTTGCATCCCAAGCAGGAAGCCGGAGCACAGTGATGGGGTCTGGTTAATGCAGCGTAGAACACCAGCAGCCTGCGTTAACAGGGAGCCTGCATGCTGGAGTGCAAGAGAGACACAAAGGAGAGAGCACCGTGCTAAAACAGAGTAACCTGGCACAAGCAGCAGCTAAGTTGACAATGGGCACCTGGGTGAATTACTGGGGCCTGACCACCCTTCAGTATCCCCCATCTGTGGTCTCCTACCGTGCAATCCCCTTAAATGTTGGGTACCAAGCAGCCCCCAGAGCTGCCTCTCCTCTCCTGCTCCTAATGGCAGGGTGAAAGCATCCAGCATGGCCTTTCCAGTTGAGTTCTTGCTCTGAGTGAGAGGTTTCCTGGTTTGGCATTGAAATGGGACCGGCCTCAGGTTCTAAGTACACATACTTTCAAATCTGGATCTAAGCACCGGGATAGTGTGGATCCTTATTCCTATATCTATTCACATGTCACTTACACCAGCAGGGGAATGGTAAGGTCGATAATAACCTACAGCACAATCATCAGTGGATGATATTTTAGCTCTGGGCTTTGCCTGGCTCTAAATTTAATAAAAAATGTATGTGCAAGTGAAAACTAGACACTATGCTGGCATAAGACAATAATTAGAGATAATATAATAATTTATTATAAATTATATTAATTTATAATTAGAGAGGCAGATAGTAATAGGACTAGAGTGGTTTTAAACTAAAAGATGAGAGATTTAGTTTAGATGTTAGGAAGAAATACTTTCCTCAGAGGATGGCAAGGCACTGGAACAGAGAGCCTAGAGAAGCTGTGGATGCCCCTTCCCTGGAAATGCGCAGGGCCAGGCTAAATGGGGCACAGAGCAACCTGATCTAGTGGGAAGTGTCCCTGCCCATGGCAAGGCATGTTGGAACTAGATGATCTTTAAGGTCATTTCAAACCCAAACCATTTTATGATTCTATGATTTTATGGTAATTATTGAATTTTACCTTTATTTCCAGAACCATATCTTAGGATGCAGCAAACAAGATTATGAACCAGGTTCCGGTTCCAGTTCTGCTTTATAGAGCCCCAAAATATCTCCATTCATTTGTGCCAACCTCATTATTCAGTTGATAGAGTGTCTAACTGAAGATTTCATCTGGCTTTCCTGACTTTTTTAAGAGGCAATAAGGGAAAAAGACTATGGTAATGAAAAAACAGTTGGAGTTCTGACCCAAAATTCTAACTAGGCAAATAGAAAATTAGTTGTTTAAGAAGATGAGATATCCACAGGTTGCTGTGAAGTAAATTAGTGTGGAAATTTGTAGCACACTGGTTAATCCTTGATAATTGTTTCTGTGCCTACTGTTTCAGAGCAGAAAATTTAAAGTATATTCCTATTCAGTAAAAAGTGCAGACAGCCTTACAGGGCTCTATAGGAAAGATGAATTTAAAAAATGAATATGCAGAAATAGTATCTACCTTGCCCTATTTGAACTTTTTCTGCCTTTTAGGGTTAGACCAGAAACCTCTGGCCCCACGATTCATAAGAGAGGCCACAGCACTGTATGTGCAATCAGGAACGTGTGTGTTGAATACCAGAGTGCTCTTTGTTGCACTCAGAACAAAGCTCCACTTGGAAAGATCATGTTCTACTCATAGGGCTGGTAAGCAAATCCAGTGGGACTGTCTCTTGAAGTAAATACTTGAGTTTCATTGAACTTGAGGAGATGAAGAAGGTTCAGTTGACAGGACACTGGCCTTGGACAGTGGTGACAGAGGTTCAGGCTTCTAGATGACCACCAGAGCAGTGGTCCTTGCATTGCTCCAACTACCTCACTCTGAAATAGGGTTAAAAGCATGGAAAAGTAGCACATCTGAGGTGTTGAGCCTGTGAGAGGAGACACGTGAGTACTGCAGATAAGCTGGAGTGCTATGGACTGAAAAATGCCTATGAATATGTCCTTGGAAACAGGATTGGTCCTGAGCAAAGAGAACAAGATCAAGAACACGCAGTAGAGAAGTGTCTCCCGGTGTGGTGCTTGTCAAGGTTGGAGCTGTCCAGGGCGTGCAGTTGTCATCATGCTAGGGAAGTAAATAAGATGGCTCGGTCCAAATCTCATTACAGACTAGTAGCTTCTGCTGCCTCTCTTGTCAAATGACTTTCTTTCTTTGAGAGAAAAACCTCATTCATCCCCATGTGACTTGAGGCACTTAGGGAGAGCAACATGGAAAGTCACTTCGGCCAATTCACTTGTGTGTAAACAGTCATGGCCGCAAAATTGTTACCAAGAGTTTTTTGGGACCACCAGGTTTCTTTGATGTCTGTGTGTGTTGCAGGCACAAGGGAATATGTTCATTTTCTAAAAATAGGGTGCTATCTGCATTTTTAGGTTTTCATTTTGTTTTGCATTTTGCCCTCAAACGGTCTTCACAAATCTTAGCATCCCACTTCTTGGCCCATTTTCATGTTGCTGTTTAGTTAACAGGGCTAGGAGCTACAGAATTCACTACACAAACTCATCCATTTTAAAGATCCTGGCAAGTAACTCTAAAAGGTCAGGATACTTAGATTTTTCCTATCTGATAGCAGTCTAGCTGGGTTGAGCCACCTCTAAAACACCAACTTTGTCCTGTGCAAGCAGTTCTTTTTTGAAAGCTCCAAATGTTCTCTTCCCAATTTTATCTTTTTTTCCTGGGTTATCGCAACCCTCTAACTTTGGCTCCAAGAGCTAGAGGTTAAAAGAAAAGAGAAGGATTGCATCCACCTAAATTGTCTTTGTCCTATTACTTCTGCTCTGCCATGCCTGAGTCCCTGAAAAGGACTCATCTCCAGGCTCTTCTGGTGTGACCCGGCCACATCCTCACTTGGAATAGGGTAGCAGTGCTACACTAGTGTAGTGGAGCAGCAGCACTTTATTTCAGTTGAAGACTGAGCTCTCTACAGCAAAGCAGAATTCATGCAAGTCCTTGAATTCAACTGGTTTTAGCCTTGCTGAATAAAATTTGTTTTGTAAAGTGAGACCACTATTCCTTGCTGTGAAAAGGGAAATTTTCGAAACATCCTACCCTGCACATACTCCTGAGTGAATATGATACTGTATAAGAGAACATACCAAAACTCAGAAGTACACCATGAATGTTTACTGTGACTTAATTCCCCATTATTTGTAGTTATACAATGACTATTTTTTCGTCCCTTTAAAAACACTCTTCCTCCTGACTACATTCCAAGGTAGGTGTGAGATAACTGACTATACCACCATTTAATTTATAACTTTGTCAGTCATTCAGTGAGTCATGACTTTATTATTGCAAGAATGCAACCCACAAACAGATTTTCCCCTCTGTCTCCCACCCCCCAGTTCAGTTTGTTTGGTCCCAAAGACAGCCTTGGTGCTACATTGCCCAACAGACAATTACAGACCGTGTTTCCACCTAGGACTTCTGTTGCTGCACTCTCTGCCTGATAGGCTTTTTGTTTGGGATTCCCCCCTCCTGCCCCTACCCCCCCACCTCTTGCTTTGTTTTCCTTTCCTCTCTTAGCATTCAAGTATCTTCTCTGAGTTTCTGTTTTTTTGTATTCTGGTGCTTGCAGCCTGAGCATGCACTTGGAATTAAGTGTCGCAAACCTACCCCTGATATGTGTTTTTGCTTTCAACCATTGTTTATGCAGTAGTCAAAAGAGACAAATGGTGTGAGCACAATCAGCAAGAGCACACTGGAAATTGCTACCTCCTCCTCTCTTCTTCCAGTCAAAAACAACAGTATTTGTAACCAGAGAAAGCCTTATGCAACACAGAAGCATCTCAAGTATGGTAAATGACTTCCAATTGTTCCATGTGTCTAAGTAATTCCTGGTCCCCCACTTCTGATATATTTGGTAATTTTTATTAAAACAATCACTTATTCCTATTCTATTAGTGTCTGGATGTTTTGTGTGGATAGTGTCTAGCATACTGCAGACACTTTCTCTATCCTGAAAACTTTGCAGCCTCTTTCAGTATTTAAAAATAAGAACACATGATGAAATTAGGGATGGGATATCTGAGAAGTCCCAAAGGGGAAATAAATGTATTTGTTCTATATGTTTCCGATTTGCAAAATTGGGTGGGTTGCTGCACTGCAACAGGTTTCTGATGTTCAGTGTCTTCTGACTAAGGAAAATCTTTCAAAAGGAAGCTCCTCTTCCACTTGGACCTTTGTTGAGAAAGTACAAATCATGCCGTTGGAATGACTTTTTTCAAGAAGTTGGATGAACCTTCCAGTCTGTCTGGAAGACCTCAAAGCACCTCTGGATGGGCAGCCCATTTTACAGGCTAAGATCTGAAGCCAGGTTTTACAAGAATTGACAGGTAATTTTGAAGTGCTTATTTAAGTCCTGAATCAGAGGCACCTGGATTTTGAGGGAAACATATTATTTAAGAATGTATTTTGGGGTAGGTCTCCTGACCTTCCTGTTCAGAATTTAAAAAACCCAACCAAACAAGAAGCAACTACTCCTTCTATTAATTTCTAAAATCTTAGACTTGAATGCTCCTATTCTTAATGAAATTAGATGTATGTTACAGCAGTGTCCCTCTCCTTTTTTTCATCATGTCCCCTGAATTTGCCCTTTTCCATCCTCACTTTTCCCTAGAAAAGACTTGTAGAAAAACTAATAAGGATAGACTTTTAAAATTTTTGACATAAGATAGTTTCTAGGAGATTTGTTTAATTACTCATTCAGGTGGTTGGATTGCTAGGGCTTCTCTTCTGCTATAACCTGAATTGGTTTTCAGTACATCCTGATGCTTTACACCACAGATGTAATGGCAGTGTCACTGGGATATGGTTCAGGATCATGTGCTAAGATCTGTATTTTACTGCTTGTGATTAACCCCATCGTTCCATGTGCAGTGCAGTCAAGCCATCAATTTGCTGTCATAAACACATCTGTCAAAGCTTGGGTTTCATGTATGTTACCTAGGATATAGAAAGGAAAATGGTCATGGGTCACTGTGGAAAGGCAGGGAAAAAAAAAGCATGAGCACCAAAGTATCTGGAGTTGGCACATGGAATCAAGGGAACAAAGACTGGGACGTGGGACATAGGGATATGTTATAAGCATAAGAAGAATTTCAGCCTATACTTCCAAGGAGAACAAAATAGATTACCTACAGAGGCATAAAAGAAAGCTGTCTCACTGTTGAGAAGTCTCATTTTGCAAAAACCATTGACTGTCATTCAAGAAAGAACTGCTTATGACCTTATTCTGTCAAAAAATTCTTGAAGCAGTTTGCATGGGAGAGTCTGTAGAGCAGAGGAAGTAAAATCTTCAGGATCAGGATTATGCTTTATGGCTGAAATAGGTGACAGTGGTGGACTCTTCAGGCTACCCCTTTGATGAGATACTGAAAAGTCAGAGAATTTTCTGCAGTAATATCAGCACAAAGAGTAAAAAACATCACCAAGCCTGCAGATCCTGAAATGAGAAAATGCCAAAAGAAACAGATATTTTATTTCCTCAGCTGTTATCATGAGATCACAATCCTGTTGAGCAGTAAAGCAATGCTGTTTTCTAAAATGAGCCCCAAATTAAGTGATCAGAGGCAAAAATTTTTCTGGTTTTTTTTTTGGGTTTTTTTTGGTTTTTTTTGGTTTTTTTGGTTTTTTTATTTTCCTAGGGTTTTTTTTTTAAAGTGACTAGTTGACTCTTGGTGTCAGATCCCTGTTTTGGGGTTTCTAGTGAGATGCACTGAAGGTCTGATTTTTTTTCAGAATGTGTTGAAACTTCTAATCCTTCCACCAAAGCCATACTTTGGGTTGTGTAAAAACATCAGAAGCTCTATAGGGATTTCTTCTGGAGCTAATATACAAACAGCAGTCTGAGGGCTCCAGCTCTTAAAAGTATAGAGAGCCCTAAATGGATGGGCTGGGATAACTGGGATGGAAAG
The DNA here is from genome assembly GCA_013399225.1 of Rhipidura dahli. NCBI lineage: Eukaryota > Metazoa > Chordata > Aves > Passeriformes > Rhipiduridae > Rhipidura > Rhipidura dahli. Next base: position 496,968 of record VXAC01003207.1, on the reverse strand, counting down.
AAAGACATCTGTTGAGTTGTTGAAAAGACATATGCTCCCAGCACTTCCTTTGTCATGCATTTTGGAAATCTTTTCTCTCTGAGTTTATTGCTAATATTTAATTTAAAACCAAATTTGGATTGTTGACAAAATTATAACTTGTAAATGGACACTTCTCCCCTCCACCTTCCCAGTCTTTTCAGGGCAGTGCTTGCTCCCCCATTTCCTCCTCCTGCTGGTCCCAGCCCATGCACCCTGGTTGTGCTGGAGAAAGGGGGACCTCACCCTGGCTTTGGCCTTATGTGAGAGGAACAAGGCTGGCAGGAGAATGGGAAGGGGAGGTTTGGAAGTTGGTAGCATCTCACTCCCCTGTTCTTCTTCAGGATTGTAATCACATTTATATTGGATGGAAAACGTGACTTTATTTGTGTGTGTGTTTGTGTATGAACACTTAATGACATTTCAAGGCATCCGACAAAAGCTTAATTCCTTGGATTGGTTTCGTCAAATCATAAAATGACTTGACATAAGTATAATTGAAAGCAGATGTGGAAATGTGGACTTTTAGCAGTCATTCTGACGCCCA
>VXAC01003207.1:467581-496395 GCA_013399225.1 Rhipidura dahli | reverse complement strand
AAAGGTGGCCTTTTCGGAATTATTCTCCCCCCCCCCCCCCTTTTTTTTTCTCTTAACTCTCTCTTCATGCCAGAAATATTTTCATTTTTGTTTCCTACTTCCTATCTGCAGAACAAAGCCTGGGGAGGATGAGTTCTGAGGCAAAGAACCAAAGGGTATTAATTTCACATTTTAATGCCTCCTTGTAAAATTTCCACCTTTTCTGAGTTCATTTTCCATTATGAAGAAAAGTTCCTCTCCCCTCATCCTGGACTCATCTGCTCTGTTATATAATCATTCCTGTCCACAGTGGGTGTTTACTGCTATTGCTTGAATCTGAAATTGTACATTATGTGTTGGGCTCAGCTAAGCAAGCAGCCTACATTATGTTTTCCCCCCTCCCCCCTGGCTGGACTGCGTTGGGTGGAAGAAATTGTAAAGATGCAGAAATGAAATTGTAAAATTTGCGTATGGGCAAAAGGTGGAAGGGTTCCTTCCCTGAGTTTTACACTATAAAATACAGTCTTGATGGCTGCTCCTTAGCCTGAAAGGAAGCAGATAAAAACATCAGTGGTGATCACAGAATCATTGAATGTTTTGGGTTTGAAGTGGCCTTAAAGACCAATCCCCTGCGTTGCAGGGACACCATCCAAGTTGTTCAATGCCCCATCCAACCTGGCATTAAACACTTCCTGGAATGAAGTATCCACAACTTTTCTGGGCAACCCGTTCTGGTCCCTCACAGTAAAGAATTCCTTCCTGATATCTAATCTGAATTTCTCCTCCTTCATCCTAAAGCCATTACCCTTTTCCTATCACTACATGCCTTTGTAGACATGTCCCTGTACAGAGTTCTTGTAAGTGCCCTTTGGGTACTGGAAGGCTGCTGTAAGGTGTCCCCAGAGCCTGGTCACCAACCACCCCAACTCTCTCAGCCTGTCAGAAGCAAAAGTATTGTAAGTATTATTATAAGAGAAAAAGTATTATCAGCTGCTTAAATGTCAGCAGTGGCTTTGTCAGTGGAACAGCTCTTCCCAATGTGTCAAACCAGTGTGACTAGAAAAATTAAGGGCTAGGAGTAACAACAATGGCAGTTTGAAGTTAACATTGATTTTCTTGAATCTTCAGCCATGCCAGCATCATGGTATCATTGTTCACACTGTTTTGGGAAGAAATGAGACTTATAAAGACTATTATCATCTTTGATTTTGTCATCTTTTGAAAAAGGGGCTTGTGTGCTTTAGGCAAGTGAGATACTCTGTTCCCATTTCAGTGGGATTCAAGCATGTCAAAATCCCAGCCTGGAGCTTTAACTGAGGTCTTTTAGTATCAAGACATTTGTGTCTGATTTTTGAGCTTTTTGACCACTGGGGAAAAAGACAAATATAACCAAGAGAGCTGAAAGTCTCTAAGTTGTTTATGGTGCCATAAATTACATGCAAATGGGTGGTCAGTTAATGGAAAACCTAAGAGAGATGCATTGCATTGCTTGCAGTACTAACACAGAGGCTTCCAGCACACAAAATGTTGCCATCTGAACTTGTCCTATCCTAGATCCCAAAGTCAGCCCCATGTCCACCAGAACAGAGGGTCAGTGCTTCCAGCTGCCCATGAGATTGAGATGTGATGATTCCTTCCTTCAAAGCTGAGCTGACTGGTCTATGTGTGGAGAGGACTCAAGTCTGCTTTTTTGAATTCTGAGCATTAGTTTTACCTCTTCATCTGGAGCAGGGTGCTCTGGTTCCCAAGAGCACTGAGACTACAGAGCTCCAACTGCAGGCACCAATAGTTATTGGTTTTAGAAAGTCTCCATCAATAAGCTGTGTCAGTAATGCAATGACAAGTTTAAAAGCAGCAGATAATATCTCATTTTAATTATGGAAAGTGAAATACATGGGCTGAAGTGCTCAAAAATTAATCTGAGTGCAGGAAAATATCTGAATGTATTCAGAGTTTAGAAAGAAAGAGATGGGGAAGGATGGTTGGTGAAGCCAGCCAAAAGAGGAACTGCCAGGAATATGTCAGGAGGATAATCTGACAAAGAGTTCAGCAGAGGTGTTAGTCCTGTAGAAAAGTGATGAGAGTAGAGTGTAAGTTAAACAGCCTGCTCCTTTAGTATAAACTTGCATGTGACAGGCACACCTGCCACTCCCGAAAAACACCCTTCTGTTTCAAACAGGACTGCAGCATGGAAAGAAAATCTAGTATATAGACCAAACACATTGGAAGCATTCTTCTAGCCCATCTTTTGCTGCCCTGTGAATCTTAGGGCTCCTCTAGGCTGCTGGCCAACTTGAAATAGGAGTGCTGAGGAGACATCAGAGTTTGTCTGTGTTGGGCATCTGCTATGTTAGGTGTCTTGAGTTGACCCAGGGTAGCATGCACCTCCTTGCAATGAACTGCGCAGCTGGAATTATCAATTTGAGCCATGAAGACAGTGTAAGCTCCAGAGAGCTGAAATCAAGAGTGTGCTTGGCAAGTGTAATCCCATGCTCAGTTCAGAATACTCATTTCAAGAAAGGAGATCTTCTCATGAGTGTTTATAGTGTCTTAGAAGAGATTAATCTTTATTAAATGATCACTTATTTTTTAAAATTAGCAATAGTAATTTGTTAAATGACAGAAATCAAAATTTCTGAGCTACTGACTTTATTGCTGCTTATTCAGGTAAGTTTCATACTATCCTTTTCAATACCAGTAGTGCTAAAGAGACAGATCTTGCATTCCTTCAGCGTACTGCAACAGGATGTGGGTACTTATAAAGTTAATAATTATGCTTACCTGTGTAACCACAAAGCATCTTGGGATTGGCCTAGAGAGACAAAAGTTTAAATCCCATGTCTCAAATTTATCTTCCAAATATGTCAGTAAAACCATCCGCTTGTGCAACTCTGATTGCATGATTCAGCTTGCAGCATTGCAATTTCTTCTCTGTGCACAAACTTATCAGATTTGTGTGAACAAAACAGAGATTTGCACGGTATTTATGGAAAGCTCATCTTTTTGCCATATCAAAATGTCAAGAATGTCCATCAGCATTTCACATGTACACACTGTTCTAAGGTTTGAAAACATCATCAGTGGAGGCATGTAGTCATCGGGTCCATCAGTGTGTTTCATCTTCTGTGGGCTTCTGTTTCGTCTTCTGTGGTGCAGACCTTAGGTAAGTTTTCTTCAGAGCATTTGTTAAACATGTAAAAGTCAAGTATGTGGCTCTGTTTCCTACACTGGGCTAATTTGGTATCCTAGACTAAATGTGTAATGTCAAACTGAATGTTGTCTCCTCCTAGGGGGTGAAAGAATGTTGGCCACGGATATTCTTGGTTCTTTGCTGAAGGTGGTAAGCTTATGGCTGAGAAGAAATGTATCCCACTGTTGAAAGAATCCTGCAAAGTCAAAACTCTCTGGATGAGGCTAAGTGTGGTTTAGATGGAGTGACAATGGGAAAAAAACCACCATGAACTGAAACACTAAGTAGGTCTTCTGCTCTTTTTTTCCTTGCAAATGACATGGAAGTATAACTGTGTCCCTGAACTATTAATATTGGCCCTTGCTTCCAACATTTTACTGTCAAGTCCTCTAAGCTGTCAGTTGTAACCTGATTTTTGAAGAAAGATTTCAGAACTCCTTACAATGTGTGTTTGTGTTATTTCCATTTGTGCCTCAAGGTCTGGAGACTTTCATCCCAGAGTTACTCTTCTCTCCTAATCCTCCCCCACATTCCCTTTTCTAGGTCTTTCCATCTCTGTTACATTACTAATCATGCTTCCATAGAGAGGTACGTACAGTGGGTGCTCATTCTACTACTCGTCTCCCACAGCCTTTTCCTGTGAAGGCCTTCATTTGTGTCTCTTCCCTTCCACATCCTTCCTCCCATTATTTGGGAAAGTATTTGTTGGGGGACTGCATAATAAGCTCCATTGGAAAGATGGGATGGAAAGAGTGGAGGGAGTGATACTGTTATTTCAGAAAGCATTAATGAATGTTGTCAGCCAAACCTTTGACCTGAGAGGGAGTGGTGGAAGCACAGAGCAGATGACGAAGGTTCTTTGTGTTCCCTACAACTGTGCTGGTTTTCCTTGGCTGGGAACATCTGGAATTGTCTCTAACATTTTTAACTGAGCAAATGCAGCACTCCCAAGCTGTCATGTGACAGACAAACAGACAGACAAACCTACAAAGAAACGCCATAAATTTGAGTGTGTGGGTTCACAAGACTGGTCAATTATTCACAACTAGAAAAATAAGGTTACATAAATAAGATTTTTTGGGAGTGACTAAATGTTTTAGATGTCTTATGCTTTGGACGATCCATTAAAAATACCTTAAAAGGGCTTGTCCTTTGCCAAACAAGGTTCCATAATTTGAAAATTGAGGGTCCTTACAGATATGATGGACAACAAGAAAACCCAGAGATTATCAAAATCAGTTTTCATCTAAAAGTGTTGACAACAAAGTTATACACAGGGGCATTGTTTTCTGGTTTATATCAGTCTGTGAATCCTCTTCACATGTTTGTATACAGACTTTACAAGTAAATGTTAACATTATGTTTTATAAGTGATGTTGTATGTGAAAGCACTTTACTAGAAGCAGACACAGTTGTAATGGTCTGAAAGGTTGGGGAAGGAGGCTTAGAAAGAGCTCATCTGATAGGTCTTGAATGCAGAGCTGTTTACTCCCCACACACCAAGTACTTTAAGAGGGAATGGGACATTGCTGGTCTGAAGCATGGGAAAAGCTGGGTGGTGCAAGCCCTAGTAGGCCTTTTTAAGGGTCACTATAGAACTGGGGTTGCCTGAGGTAGGCAGCATTTCTGTGGACACAGCCACAAACTGGTCACTTGCAGCACCCTGGGAAGAGGCTGAAGAAAAGCAGCTGAAAGGTCACACAATCCATCCAGCTAAACAGTCCTGGTGGGTGGCAGTCTGAAATAATTCCTGAGCTATTAATTAGGAAGATGCTCTTCCAGGTTCCGGCCGAAGTCATAAGACATGCCGAGGCAAGGAGCCAAAAGATCAAAAGGACACTAAATATTTTTTTTTTTAAACCATTCTGTGGAGAGAGAGAGGAGAGAGATTTCCAGGTCTGGTTCACACAGGATGTGCTGGTACGGCTGGGCTTTGCTGTAGGATGTGAGGAGGCAGAGTCTGCCTGGCCCTGCTCTCCTTGGTTTTCACTTAATATGACTGTGGATTCTTTTTTTATTTTTTTTTTTAATTTATTTTGACTTTATCTTTTGTCTTAGCTTCTCTTATAAAACTTTCATGCTGATAGTATTTTTTTCTCTCATTGTTAGGGTAGACCAGTATCTTGATTTGAAAAGGCTGTATGATTACCTGTGTTAGCCATTTTTCACAAGCCCTTGAGAAGGAGTATTGCAAGTGTTGATTCTAAGCAAATTCCCAGTTAAGCAAACATAAGCCCACCACATTTTTACTTGAGACTCACCTTTAATAGCACACCAAATATTGAGTTAATCCAAGAAAAGACAAAGCAGTGATGCCCAATGCTGAAGAACAGGGAAGGATCTACATTTCTTATATGGAAACAAGGGCCAGGTCAAATCCATGTTTTATAAAACAAGTAGTTCATGAATAGCACAACCCAGAGAGCCTTGCTTACTACAGACTTCTTTCTAAAGGACTTCTCCTCTTGCTCTTCTCATTTCCATGAGTCTACCCTTCATATACTATAATGTATGGTAAATGTATGTGCTGCAACCTTTCCCACATGGACTCCACATACCAGTTTTCACTCATCCTACCTCCATCATTCTGTCATACCTGGCTGAAAATGAACACAGAAGTTGAAATTCATTGGGAGGAAACTGATGTGAAAAAATTATGTTTGACAATCTTGAATCCTTATTACCAAGGCAACTTGTCTAAACAGGGTAAGTTTGGGAAAAGCAGCATGGAATTGATTTTTGCGGCATCAGACTGGTAGGAAGGACACCAAAGCATCTAAACTTGCACTGTGTACATGGATTTGTTTCTTTTTCCCCTCCGTTTGAAAATGCAAGGTAGGTCTTTAATGCAGAAGTAGAAGTTGGTAACTTTTTGCAGAAAAACAGAAAGTCAAAATTTTGCAACCCAAACAGGAAACATGACAGTAGGTCCTGATTGTACAAAATCTTTCTTCTTCTGCCATTCCTCTTGTGGTTGCACAAGGGAAAACCCCTTTTAGTGGAATGTTTTTGTAGGGTCCAAACTGAGATACCAGTGGGGACTCTGTTGCAATTTTAAACTTGGAGCAGCTTCCATCCCTCCTTAATGACATGAGTGACATTTTGATGTAACAGAGCAAGTTCTCACAACTTTGGCGGAACTCACATAGTCATGTAATATGAGACTAATCTTTTCTTTAAATGTCATAATTCTTTTTAAAAATATCATCACTTTTTTTTTTTTTTTCAAATAGCATCTCAGAAAGGAGAGGTCAGAGCCATAGATTGCAGTATGCTTCACCTGAAATTTTTGTATCTATTTCTGATTGTATATGCATTTATACAAATATTGAAGAAAGTAACACTTTATAGTAAAATATTATTGAAAGCTTCGTTAGCTCCTTTTTTTTCCCCTTTGCTTTAAGAGGGAAACACAGGAAAAGGCAATCCTTGCAATTATTTAATGACATTTCTGCTAGTGAAAATGTACTTCTTTAAGTTCTGGAAAAAACTAGTCTGTTTACACTTTCGAAAACTACCTGAAGGCCTTAGGAGTGCATGACTTCTTAATATGATTCAGGTAAAAGAAATCTGAGCTTCTAAACGACTCTGAGATTTGGAAAATACCACTGGTTACTTTTTATGATGGAAAATGATATTAGATTTCTATAATGAACCAAATCATCTAGGATGGTATTAACTTTCAGTAAATGTAAACTTTTATTCAGATTCAAAGGAGTGACAAGAGTCTTCCCCCTACAGTAATCAAACATTATTTACATTTCCACTGAACTTGCTGGAATTGCACGTGTAAGTAAAGCTGATTATATGTCCAATGCAGGATATGTAGAAGACCAGAAAGGAAAGGTCACAGTATCAAGCTATTTATTCTTCTCAGTAATTGACAGATGTGAAACTAGTCCTCTTAGCATGAAATCTCATTTTGATAATTTATTTACACATGGCCCTATCAAAAAATATCCTGAAATTAATTTTTTTGAAATTTGATTCAACCATCCTTTTCTTCACATAACTAAAATCACCATTTGTGTTTGGTGCTTGAATATTATGCTTTATTTCTCTAAGCAAGAAGTGTAAGTTCTGCTCCAGCAATTTTCTTCTACCTATGATGCTTAGCTGATAACATTTCCTTCATAAATTATGATATTCTCCTGTTGTTTCAGTTCTTATAAAAATGAAATCAGTCAAAATCAAAGGCAGGTGTACACCCTTTATTGAGCTGAGGGAGAGCTTGTTATTAATTTTCCATTCTCCATACAAAGGCTGCCTCGTAAGATGGCTGAGTGTGAGAAATTTATAGCATCACTCTGCAAAATGACAGAATTTGGCACAATAGAGGGACTCTGTAGTTCCTGAGATAGCAAAGAGGAGCAGCCCTTCCTTTTCCACTGCTCAAACTCCTGATAGCTGTGCATTTATAACATATTAAAAAAACCATTTCCCTCCCACAGCAATAACAAATTGCAGAGTGTCTACCAAAGCGTAAAGGACAGCACTCAAAAAGTGACAAGGAAAAGAAAATACGTTTGGAGTAATTTTGTTTCACAGGTGTGGACTTGAGCATGTTGCCTGTAGTTTCTGAGCATATGTGCAGTAGTTTGTTATAAAAATTAAACTTGATCCTCATTGACAGCTATAAGATTGAAAAATATATTGGGAAAGGATATAAATCTGTACAAATGTTGGAGATATGGCAATGGAAAAAAAGAAATCTTCCCACAGCAGAAGTGAGGAGGAAATACTTATTTTGAACTATATATAAGGTTAATATTGAGGATAAGCTCTTCATGGTGCTGTCATGAGGCATTAGGTGCCAACCTGGAATCTCTTGGTGAGAGATACTCTATGGCCTTTGTGGAAACTGCAAGTCTAGATCACAGAATTAATGAATCTTTGTCAAATGTGGGCTGGACAGTGGTAACCATGCAGTGCAAATCCCACACAGAGCCCACCCTTGCTATCTAAGGTGAGATTACCATTCAGAGCAACCTGGAGAGTGCAGATGACTCCTGGAAATCTGTATTCCTGTGTGCGGGAGCAGACTGTGAGCTTCCAATCTTTCATTTGTCTTGAGTTGCAATGTGTCCAAAGCACAGCTGTGCAGACTGAGTATCAGTGTGGTGCAGGGATTCTCTGGTGATTGTTTCTTTGCCAACTGAAGACCTTCATAAAGGTCTTGGGCTGGATAACGGGTTACAGGGCCAGATTTCTGTCACTGACATTGATAATATAAGGCTTGCCCTGCCATGGATTCCTTGCCTACTTAGGATTTCGAAGGGGAAAATGACTCCATGGGGGGTTATTTATACAGCTAAAAGCTGCTGTTTCATTGTTCTGTGGGCTGTCTTCCTCTGCCTGGCACAGACGTGGCAGTATTCTTGATGCTCAGGAAGATTAAGTCACATTACTGTGTGATTTTTAGCAGAGTGACTGATGTAGGTGTATCTGAGAGCAGATTTTGGTATTCTGCGTGCCAACTTTGTTGACAAAGCAGTCCCAGTTCCTTAAGAGTCTGGGGTGTCAGTGCAAGCCGGGCTGGCTGTCCCACAGAAGGGGAAGGGTAGCCATTGTGTGATAAAGGAATAGCTCTTCCACTTATTTGTGGGTTTTTGCACTGTAATCTCCCAGAAGTAGGAAGGAGAAGTTTTATCTCCCTGAATATTTATGAAAAGGAAAAAAATTATTTCCTTGGCACCACTTCTGTCTTTTCCTCTGAACTTTAGTTTCTCGTATGCTTTTATACCCAACATCTGTTTGCTGGATCTGATTGTGAGCACACACTGGATGCCTCATTATGGATAGATTGCAATCTCTCTGTACATATATTAATCATTTTACCAGTCTGGCTTTGCTGTCAATTTGTTATGTTGGTGGCCTTTGAGATTTTATTGCATACTCTGTTGATGAAAGAGAGAAAGATTTGCATTAGAAATTATAAACTCCAGAGCCAAGGAGAGGAACAAAGTGTGTTTAAAGAGGCTATTTTAAAGTCTTGCAGGAGAGAGGACAAGAAGAGCAGATGACCAGAAGCTCCTCTGTCCGAGAGTCTGGTGGCAGTGAGGAGAGACTGTTTTGAAGAATAGATAAGGGGGAGTGAAGTATTTCCTTACATCCCTCTTGCTCCTGGCAGATTTTAGGAATGAGCTGAAGAATGTCCCCGAACCATTGTATTTAATAGCTAATGACTTTTGGTTAAGGAAATGTGATCCTCCCTTTGGTCAGTAATATGTGCTGAATAGTGTCTTCAGATCCCTGCCAGCCATGTCTTCCATGAACCTTTGAAGATCTGTGGAAATTTGTTTGGCTTATTTTTCAGTGTCTCATTTTTCAGATCCACAGAGCTGCTCCTGCTGAGGCCATCTAAGGATGTGACCTTTGGATTCATGTCTGCATTAGTGTGCTCTCTTCCGTGGTTGTGGTAGCATTTTGCCACTCTCCTCACTGCGAATAATTGAGTAACATAAAGAGTCTGTCTGTCTGAACGGCAAAATAAAAAGAAGCAGGAAGGGAGGGCTGTTTCTTCTTTCTGCATGGCCTTTGGGACTGAAAAGGCTTTTCATTAGTTGTTAGGTGTGTATATATATGTCTGTATATTTGAGGAATAATTTTCCAAAATTTTACGGTCTCATAAATACGCTGGGTTTCATCTTTTAAAAGCATGGCCCGGGTACATGATAGGAAAAAAGAGCTTTTGTTCTGAAAGAGTTTTCTCAGTCATAAACCATGCATTGAGCTACTGAACTTGCCCACATTTTGTTACTGTTTTCCCTCCAAGTATACAATACAGTGTCAGATTAGACATTCTACAGTGTATTACAAGTCTTCCTTTTAGTTTCACATAAACAAAACTGATAAATATTGTCAATCAGAGTTACTATTTTTTAACTGCATATGGTGAAGCTATGGTCATGAGCAGTGTAAGCCCAGGCAGCTTTTGTAGCTCCCTTTGCTGACACTAAAGGTTTCGTAATTTTCTTATTAATTTCTTTGAATTATAGAAGGAATGTTCTGCAATGCTTTATTCCCAGTGACAGAATATACAAGTCCATATGCCTGAGTTTTGGCTCAGAATTGTCCAGATAGATGTTTGTAGTTTTTTCATGAGCTATTGATGATTCAAGGGTTAGATAAATTTACTGTAGTGGGAGGTATTGGCAGAAGTAATACTTGTATAAACACAATCCGTTTAGTTATAAAATAAAAACTACCACTAAATCACTTTTCTCCCAGTTGCACACACCCAGAAGTTCTTTCTCATCCCCTGGGACAAGATTTGGTAAGTCCTTTCTGGTCATGAGTTGCTTTCAGAGGATAATTTAAAGTGTAGATAACGCTGTTGTGTTCTGTTAGGAAATGTGTTAGCAAACCAAATTAAACAGTATATTTTCATCCTGCTCCTTGGTGTCAAGGATGTAATGGAGATGCACAACGACGTTTGCTTTGGTTTCACACATTAAGGTGGCCAGTAGGTCACTTGTTGGTAGCTGGTGTGTGGTGTCTGTCCATGTGCATCCATACAAAGCTGGTAAACCTGTATGTAATAGTTGTCCATTATTGACACCAAGGCTGCTGATTCATTTCCAGATGTAGTTCCCTGCCTGAGAGGTTTTATGCAGTACAACACAAGAACCTTACTTGGAGTATTTTTTTTCTTCTTTGTTTTCAATCTCGTTGCCCACTGATTTGGAAACTTCCTTCTGTGAATTGTGCTTGTGTTTACTGTAGCATCAAGTTTTCATGGCAGAGACAGAATTACTGCTTAATGCAGATTCAGATCCAACTTGAACATAAAATGAAAAATAATAATGCCTTTTGCCAACTGGGAATGGCCTTGTAGGTCACTTGCTGGATTTTTTGGTTCAGTGAATGCTTGACTTGTACCTTTTTTCCTACCATGAAAACCTTTGTAGGCCCACGTGGTAATGATTTTTCATAAAAGAAATGTTACATTAGCCATTTACATAAGTTTTTACTTTGTGTTGCTTTGACAAAAGTAAAAGATACTAACTAGAGCTCCCAACTACAGAGCTAGAAGGAAAATTTTAAGAACTATTTAAAAATGCGTACACCCAAATGCTACTTTGTATTATTATAGGTGTCTGTGGAGGAACATGTGGGTACGTGTGTATTTACCTATGAAAATGTGTATCTGTATGTATACATGCATGTACGTCATCTGATACATCTGATACATACGAAATATGAGAAAAAGCAATGCACTGATTGAGTTCAGACTTTTTTTTTACAGTTTCCTGCTGGGAAGGCAATACCATCAGTGGTGTCCTGGGAACATGCTTGCCACTTTCTTCAATGCATCTTTATCAATCTTCACATGATTCAATAGATCTGGAGGCCCGACCATAAAAGGACATATCAGAAAATTGCAGTGTTGAGATTATGGTACTTTGGGGTGATGGCTGTGTCAGCCAAAGCAGCAATCCTGAAGAGTCAGCAAGAGCTACTTTGTATTTCACAGCATGGGGTGTTCTATTTCTTTAGGCCCAATGATTATACCTGGGGAAAGTTTGAGTTGAATGGCATTATTTTATTGGATTGACTTCAAGAAATATTATACAATTACTCACACAGCTTTCTCTGTATGACTTTGGAGTGTGGTTTTTCTAGCTATGAAATGTGGTGTTATCTACAGCCCAGAAATGTTTTGTTTGACAGTTCTGGTAATCCATTATGAACATCACCAGATTACAACTGTGATTTTGCTCTTTAAGTTTTTTATCCCCACATCTGGCCACACATTCGTATGTACTCTATATGTATACACAGTCAAACTGTTCAGTTATAGTGCCATGACTTACAAAAGACAACTTCAGGAAGAAACTGTAAGCAAAGTTTATTTGGAGAAGCAGTGGATGGCACTGTTGGCTTATAATTATAAGCCAATAAAACATGCAAATCATAAATGGCAATATTGTTTGAAAATGCATGAGCTACATGTAATGTAATATAATTCCTTGAAAGGTATGAACTGAAGTTAAACCTCGGTAGAATGTGATATCCAGGTGAGCATTCTAGCTCTGTAGTGTATTACACAAATGATTGGGGTCACTTGAAGGGAGACCAATCCAGTTTGGGTTCCAACATATTGTGGTGCTTTCCTCTTCCCAGAACTTCTGCTTGTAGAGAACATTTTTTATCTCAAGGGCTCCAGCTCCTGAGGGTGAAGGAGGGCTCTGGTGGCAGCAAGAAGCTGGGTTAGAATGCTGGAGCAGAGCTATTGCTTCAGCCTGTTTAGGTGAGCTCACATTTCCTATCAGGACTTGAGAGGTCCTGGAGGGCACCAGCAGCTTTCAAATATGTAATGTAGAAACAGGGGCATCTGTCCCCATGTGGTGCAAAAACCTGTGTACACCTTGAATCACACGGATCATGACCTATGCTAAGAAAAGCATAAATTTTGAAATAATTTTGCGCTGATTGTGTGTACCGAGTTGAATTTTACACTGCCTTAATATTCTTTCCTTGAAATACTTGTTGTTCTCTGCTTTATTTGGTATGGGCTTGAAGGGACATTTGTAACATAGTGGGCCTGACTTTTCCCTTGTGTTGTAAACATTTATTTCCTTTTTCACCACACTACTTCCAAGGATAGATTTGTGGAGTTGTGGATTACAAGGAACAAACATTTTCAAGTGTTTGTTCCTTTGCAGCAATCAAAATATCTCCCATTATTAATTTCCACAACCAAATTGAAAAGAATGCAACACAAAAAAATAGGTAAGCTTATGTTAAACCACAGCCTGATGAAAAATCTCAGATTTTTTCTTTGCAGTCAGGCAGATGTTATGGTTTGTTTGAGGGTTTTTTTAGGTCCTTCTCAGGTGCAGGGTCCTTCTTCACCTCTTATGCTCAGGTGTGTTTCTACGTGGCGTCAATGTTTTTTTGTTGTGTCAATCTCTGGACACTGCCTGTTCACTTCTACTTTATACCATGTGCTTTTCTGGAAGAGAAAATACCTCTCCACTACCTTTATCATTGCCAGACTGTGTAAATGGTGCTACAGTCTGGGGTCCAGGGAGATACCCTTAGAGGTGGTTTCTCTCTTCTTTTGGGGAGTGCCAGGCCACATAAGTGAGTGATGAAAGCTGTTTAACTTGCAGTATACAGTGTTCAAACCTTAAGTGTTTTTATGCCAGAGTCAGGCTGTCCCACTCATTGTGTTTTGGAAGGGGAAAGCTAGTTCCTGGTGCCAGCCAAGTAAAGGGAAAGAAATAAAGGACATTTAAAATAAAATAAAATATGGAAGCTGGGAGAAAAATAGCTGCTGAACTAGCCCTGAAAGGAAACAGGGAGCCAACTGCTTCAAAAAGGAAAGACATCTAGAGGTCCTGAAGAGAAGGAGAGTGGCAGGGAGGAGGGAGTGAGAAGAGAGCAGCAGCTGAGACAATGAGGTGGAGGGTTGTGGCATCACTGACTGCACCTTCCCCTTAGGCACTGCCCTTACCACAGGTGTGGTGCACCCCCCTGGCATTGCCAAAATGAGAACCCATGCAGTATGCCTCATGGAGGAAGGGAGGGGGGAGAACAGAACCAGATGCCAGATGGGAGGGGGGGAGGAGGAGGCTTGTTAGAAATACAAAATACTGGGGGTTTGGGTTTTTCTTTTTTTGTTGTTGTTTTGGTTTGGTTTGGGTTTTTTGGTTTTGTTTTTTTTTTTAAATAAAAAATAGTAGGAAGTGTGATGGAGGAAGCTAAGTGTAGGCAGAGAGGAGTGCAGAAGAAAGAGAAAAGGGAAAGAAGAGGGAGAGGAGAGATCTGAGGAGAGGTGAAGGGGAGATCAGGGCAGTGCTCTCTCCTTTAACTCAGTCTACCATTCGAAATGGCTATATATAGTTAAGAAATGCTAACATATGGCACTCATATAGCATATGGCACTCAAAATAGTTAAGAAATACACTTGTCTTGCAGCCAAATGCTGCTTTCATTTGCATGGGTGTAAGTGAGGATAGGATTTATTTCATACAAGAATGTTTCTCAGATTCTTTTGACTGTTAAAATAAAGTGATCGGAGGGAGCTTCCCTTCTATTTTATCCTGAGCCCTCTTTCATCTGTGAGCAGAAACTGAATCCCAGGGCAGAGCTAGATATGTGTACCAAACAGGTTCCCCCCAACTTCCCAGTCTCTCTCTCTGGCTTTGAGTTCATAAAGGTTCTTGCTGAGGGTTCACAGAAGTCACTGGAGAGGCATTTCAACAGCCATTTAGTAGGCTCACAGTATCCACAAACTTGAGACAGCTTTAGAGGTTTTATTTTTATTTTCTTGGTTGAACTTTGTCAAAATGCTTTTTTATTTATTTTTTTTTTGGAGATTAAAGAATATGATTAAAGCAATACTGCCAAAAGACATCTTGCTTCTTTCCTTGGAAAGTGTATGAATCTGTGAATTAAATGAGAGTGGAAAATCCCAATTTCTGTTTCTCATTCTGTCCTGACTGGCTTTAGTAATCATTTGCATCTGCAGAGCAGTTCTTAAATTTCCTGTTGCTTAGTTGTATTTAGAATTGGAGGTGCCATTCAAAATGGGAGAGACACTATGAGGGATGTTGCATACATATGTGGAAAAGAGTAGTCCCTGTTCTTTCAGAGTTTATAATACAAATAGACAAGAGACAATGGGGAGTGAATGGAAGGATTATCATCCCAGGTGAAAAGCTAATTTTTTCTGTATGGATGAAGCACTTAAACACTTAGCTACTTAAATAAGTCCTTCCACTGGAATCTGAACGCTTTTAAAAAACATCCAACATTTTGCACCCAGTAAATGAGAAAATAATATTTATCCTATCCAAGGAAGGAGATTTGTTTTCCTGCTGTTATTTTTACTGAGTGGTGTGACCCTGAGAGTCCTCAGCTTATGCTCTCTTGTTCAACAGCATGGTCAAAATAAGAATTACAGCTCCTCATATTAGGTCTCCTGATCCTGAGTCCTGAGCTGCGTGATTTTAGACCACAGGGACTTCTTCAGTCTAGCTGATTAACTTTTCTTTGCTCACTTAGACATGGCAATGGATATTTTTTGCCTGATTCTCAGTCCTGACTCCTGCTGTTCTACAGGGGTTAGTTGAGGCTATCTTTCAAAACATGCTCATTACTTAAGGGGTTAGTTGAGGCTATCCTTTAAAACATACTCATTACTTCCATCCTTCAATAAAAGGAACACTTTAAGTAGGCTTAAAAATTAAGGAGAAATGCAAATGTGAGACATCATACTCAGTTGTGCCAATTTCATGCTTGGCACAGATGATGAATTCGTGTACTAATAATTGCACAGTGACATTGGTGAGGTATGATAGTTTAGGAATAACTTGCAGGAGGGAGCCCACTTTGCTCAGCCTGAATTTTTTTTTGTGACTCCCCAGACTCATGTCTTGAGTGGTACCTTTGCTAGGTCTACAGGAAGCAAAGAGTACATCATCATCATCATCATCATCATCATCATGATCATCATCATGATCATCATCATCATTAATAATAATAATAATAATAATAATAATAATAATAATAATAATAATAGTAGTAGTAGTAGTATTAGTAGTAGTAGTAGCAAACAACCCTCCTCATTCAACTAGCCAGTGGAGTTCTTAAAATGCTATTTGAAGTGCAATGTAATTTAGTTTACAAGCTCACCTTTAGGCAACATTTTGCACTGTTCTATAAAGCCTAGGTCTGGTCCTTTCAAAATAAATGGACACATGAAAGAGAGTTCCAGTAATGATGGCGGTATCAGGGAAATAATGTCCCCTTCCTAATGCCTCTTCCTGCACAAAAGTATGTCATGAGAAAAAGTTGGGGGTGTGTGTTTTTATACAGCCAGTCTTGGCTGTAAACCACTGAAACGATAGTCGTCGTTTCCCTGTTGTATTAGGTTTAAACACACTATAGACAAGGGGACATATGCATTACACATCCTATCAGTTTGGTTGAGATGAATGAAGAAATGCTATGGTAAATCTATAACTAAAAGCATATTTAGTTTGGTACTGAACTCCTATAAACCATGAGGACAATTGCCTTAGTGCAAGCCATCCCTTCAGATTCATAAATCAAGCACAACAGCCTGAAACATGAGCACACTGTGTATTATCTCCCCCAGATCTGCCATATCTTGTGAGAGTTCTGAATTTTATTGAAATCTCCTATCCTTTCAGAGTATGTAAACTTCTTGCCTCTCTAGGACAGCAATGTATCCTATAACCCGGTTAGATTTATATCACCATCAATCCCTATCATTCTGCTCCTGAACTTTTAGTGCTTCCTCCGCCCGCACATCCTTCGTTATCTTTGTAGTTTTCATGGAGATTTCCAGAGTGTGAGCCTACACACCACGAGCTGACCTGAAAAGCCACGCTGCACAAAGTGCTCAGTGATGTGTGAGTTAGTCATCGGCCTAACTAAAAGTTACACTTACGCCAATTGCTTGCAGATACCCCAAGATGCTCTTTTGCTTACTATAATTTCTCATTTAGAGCTCTTAGTCATTTCTTAGTCAGACCACCCCCAAGGGAAAAACTCTCCCTCAGATTTCTCATCTTTTTATATTTTTCTTCCTTTTTTGTGTGGTTTTTTTTTTGTTGTTGTTTTGTTTGGGGTGCTTTTTTTGTTGTTTTTTTTTAACACAACCTCCAGAGTAAGCAGATTTCGTGAATGCACCTTGCAGTTTTGCATTAGTCAGAATTCTCTAATAAAATATGTCATGTTCCTTGCTCTCTCTAGCCTTGAAGCAAGTGGGGAAGGCTAAAGCATCTATTTTCAGTGTCAGCTGCTAGACAAAAAAAAAAAAAGAACATTATTGAATTCTTCTGCTAAGGAATTAGAAATGAATCTCTTTTGTTTGTTAAAATCCTTAGAGAAAGGAGATGAAAATGAATCTGTGATTAACAACTGATTGCTTCTTTTTTTCTATTGAAAACCTTCTCTTAAAGCAACTATTTCAATAATATTAACATGCCTTCACTTTAAGACGTAGCTCATCGAGCTTTTGATATCTTCCCCCCCACCCTCCCCAATACACAGACTAGTTCTGCTTCAGGTCACCCTTCCCTTGCTCTGTTCTCAGCTTTTTGACAGCTGGTGCCCCACTTGCCTCTGTCTGTGACACAGCCAGGCACTAATAGATCTGTCACTGGGTCATTACTGCCTTCTCCACCACCACTGCCTGTCTCCCATTACAGTCTCCTTTCTCTGAATCTGTTGTATCAATTATATTAAAGAAACTGGAAATAAATGTGTGCCCACTCCAGAGCCTTTAACCTACACCACAGGGAAATTTTTCCTTTCAAGAAGAGGAAAGAATCTGAATAGCCTCTCCCATGAATATCCCACAGTCTTTATGTAACTTTTCTAAAATTAAATTCATCCATGTTATGTCTATTCCTTTCCAGTGTTTTCCTGATCGCACGATGCGATTCTTCCAGTGAAGACAACTGGTTTATATTCCCTTGTGAGCGAAGTGGAAACTTGTTAATGAAAATGTCATCACAGCAAATGCTTTTAATTCTCTCATAACCACAGGCAGCAGTATGTATAACATTCACTTGCCAGTCTCCTGTACGCCTGTCCATTGCAGCTACTGCTAGCTCTGGGGCAACTGTGTGGTTCTCTGTACAGATGCTAGCAGAGGTTTTGGCTTCAAGGAAGTGTATTAATTTCATTGGCTAAATTTTGACCTGAAGGAAACTGTTTTTGGAATGGCACCCAGCCAAAGCCCTGGCTGCTCCTGATACCTAAAAGTAACTCTGCAGTTCCACAGGAGATATTAAAAAAAAGAATCTTAATAAGTCATACTTCTCTGTCCACATATTCTATTGAAATTATGTAAGTGTTTAGATATGTTCCTACCCTTAAGAATTTGGGTCTACATAGCATGCTTACAAAGATCTGCATGACTCATCTCTGGGCCTGAAACACTGCTCATCAAAACTTAGAAGCACCCGACCAAGATGAAGCCACACTTAACTCAGTCCCAGTGCCAGAGGAGACAGATTAAAGCATAAAAGGTAGACATCAAGGGTGTCACAAGAACAGCGTACATACATAGTTCCCTAGCACGTACAGATTCCATATCTACCCGGTTTGGTGTGTGTGCTTGCTAATTTTCTATCTGTCCATGTAGTTCCTCTTCAGGCAGAAGCCTGCTGGCCAGAAAACAGTTATGTTACTGGCCTGGGAACAGAAAGAGACTAGAAAGGCTAAAGAGGGTTGTTTAAAAAACAAAAAACAAATAAACAAACAAAACCAACCAAACAAACAAAAAGCAACAAAACAACAAACCCAAGTAGATCTCCAAGCAGTAAATGGAAATACTACACCAATATTTTTGTGCTCAGTAGGTTGTTGAAGGTGCAGCTGCCAGATTTTCACCTCATCATTTAGGCATTCTGCTGTTCAAATAATTTTCCCAAGGCATGTACCTTCTATTTACCACCAGATTAACCCACATCCTCCTGGTATGATATGGTGGCTGTTTTCTGGCAAACACAGTTTGAGTTGCCTTTTTCAATAATTCACACCTCATTTTATACCCTCATATAGATTGGTACCTTTTCAGTCCAGCTACTATTTTTAGTAGAAAATGTTTTCCCTTATGGAGCCAAGGAGATGGGAAGCAACAGTATTTGCTAAAAAATCCATCTGTCCTTTCTTCCCCTCCTGAATTTTAGCAACTTTTTTTCATGTGCCTTAATATAATCTTCCTACACACGTAGGCCTGTCACCATTCTCCTGATATCTCATATAATCAGTGTCTTAGAAGACCTGTGATAGTGCAGAGCAGCACTGGTTCTGTGAAGGTGAGCAAATGAGGACAGGTGAGGCAGGTGAACAGTCAGAGAAACTGGGGAAACCACCTTCAATGGGTTGACCAGAGCTCCATACTTTGTATTGCATGGGAGACAGCCTGACAACACCATCTACACAGGACTGCAATTAAACCATCTTTTATTCTTTTTGTTTTCAGGCAGTTGTTTAGCAGCTGCAGCAGCAGTCCAGTTTAGCACTGTATCATTCACCAAGGGCATGGACCTGAAAGGATTGTTCCAAAATAAGTATGTTGCCATATCCTTAAGCCTCTATCCTCAAGGACAGAGAAGTGCATTAACTACTGAGGCACTACTGAAAGTGTTTTAAGTACTTTTCATTATTATGCTGAAGATATTTAGTAGCTGAAAAGGGGGTTGTTTTTTTGGTTTGTGGGTTTTTTTTGTTTTTGTTTGGGTTTTTTTTTTTTTTTGAGACTGCTTTTATGTCATCAGCTCTTATCTGTTGTCTTGGGAGGACAACTCATGTTTTTATACAGGTATAAATGTTAACAGGATTGTGAACACTAAAACATATACTTAGAGATTTTCTTGCCCTTGTGACTGGATTAAGATCCAAGACAAATGTTTGTACTGTTGTTACATGGCAGACAGAAAAGCTCCATACACGTTCTGTGCTACTGATGAGTTCAATTACTATGTACATTACCGAGTGCAATCTGAGCACAATGATAACTGGAAAATTAGTTAGATTAAATATGTAGGGAAAACATACAGAAGAAGAAATTGTTCTGTATAGTTTAAGAGTCTTCAACATCCCACGTTTGAGCCAAGCTGCTTGTTTTCAGATCTAGAGAAATTTAATTCTTAGTATAATGTGCTTAGTAAGCAAATTTTGACTGCTTCTCCTATGGACTATCTGGGTCACTTCCAGACAATAACAGATTCATCTCAACTATCTTTAAGAACTTTTTTAAAACCCCTTTTTACTGTATATCATCAGGGATGTCTAAATCCTCATAGCTGCCAGTGTTTAACTGTACTTCTGAGTGCTACAAGCTAAAACCATCAAGGGACCTCTAATTTTGAGGCACCTTGGTCCTATTGAGTCAGCCTAGAGTTAGGAGTCAAGGCTGTATGCACTGTTAGTGGAAGCAATCTACAAAGCAGGATTCATAACAGCTATCTTCACTGACATGGCAGTAAATTAAAAAGGAACAAATTTATATGTTTTGTGACTGGAAGTGGGCTGATATTAATGTATGAGGGGAGCTGGTAAACTCGGTTTGTGTACACTGATTCCTAGGTACAAGTGCAGCTGGAAGCTAATGGAGACAATGTGAACTGTTCCTCTTCAGGCTTTAATTAGGGGCTTCAATTTTGGTTTGTAATGGGAAGGTAACTCCTCCCCTTTGGTTTTGAAAATATTTTAAGATCTTTTGGTGTTGGATACTGGCAAAGATCAGAATACAGCCTCCTGTGAATAGATGGAGTCTCCATTCCTTTATCAAGGTGGAAAGTGAATTGACTTGGGTCTTCCCCATGACCATTAGTTTCTTACTAGTTTCTGGTGCACAAAAGACAGTATTAGCAGAAGAAGTATCTTAAGAAATAAAGGAGTATGGCAGGACTCAGGCTTGTGAGCAAAGAACCTACATCACATGAAGTTGGAAAAATTAAAAACCAGTTCCCATTCTTTAGCATTTCCCACTGATTAGCATACTGGTAGCTTTTGCTGGCGATGGCTCTTCCCAGCACTGACATCACAAAGTGAACAAAGGACTTTTAATTAAAAAAATACCTCAACTAACCAAAACTAAAAAATCAACCCTGAATTTGATTGAAGCAAAAGCCAATATTTTTTGGTTTTAATTAAAAAGAGAATCAAGTAGCGATATCAGACAGAATAGAAAATTTCAAATGTTTGTGCGCCTCTCCTCTGAACAATGTCTCGCCAGGCTGGTTGTTGCTCCTAGCCAACATGGTGATTTTCCTAGCAGCAGCAACTGTTGGGTGGTCACAAGAAGCTGCTTCTTCACACCTTGACCTTGGTTTCTCTCTTTCATCCTAAAGGCTCCCATGTCATTTGAGACATTCTTTCGTGCTAATGCACCTTGCAGGCTCAGTGCCTGTCCAGGTAGATCTTTACACTTGCCTTTGTAAAGGCACATGTAATAAATAGCTGTCACAGCTAATTTTGGTGGCTTTTTTTCTTATCATGTGGATTATGGTAAATTCCACCCTGACACAAGTCTCGTCATAAAATAGGAAGTTCAGGCAACTAATTGAGAGCTGTATTTTGGATTGGATAGTAAGGGTCAGGTGCCTAAAATTAGGCTTCAGCTGTGCTCAGCACAGGGTTCTGCACTTAGAGCTGGAGGACTAACCTAGAGCAGACCCAGAACAGGACTTTTTTATTTTTCATAAGACCAAGAGGAGATTTTCCACAGGCAGCCTGCCCTCCATTTCAAATTCAGCTTAGATACAAGCATTATTTTTACTGGAGAAGGTTGCTAAAACCAGATGTGCTTTGAAACCAAGTACATAAAAGAAATGCAAGTATCAAAATGTAAGAAGAGTTGCAGATCTTTCACAAAGCTGCTTTTCTGTCTGTCAGAGAAAAAGAGGTTAAAGTGTGGTAGGAGAGAGCAGGCTAAGAGGAACTTGGTTTTTCTCAAGCGTAGGAATATTGAAAAGTTGTATACCATAATTCTGATAACACTAGTGCATATGATTTTGAAAGAGAACAAACTCAATTTAGAATAACTGCTTGTAAGAAAATCTTTAGGGTCTTCTGAAAAGTTCAGCTATAACTATGATATTCAATAGAACATACTTGGGCTAGCTGAAAAATACTAGGCCTTTCCCATGAGAAGAAAACCCCCACATTTTCTGTCTAATTTGATGGTAGTCTAGTGCCTTTTCTTTCCCTTTTTCTGTGAGCAGACTTAAAGCAAGGATGTGTGTGTGGAAGCAGGACAGGAGGAAGGACTCCTGCCTCAAAGGCAAAGGAAGTGTCTTAGGGGTGTGGAGTAAAAGAGAGGGTAAAATCCTACTAAGAGTAACCATATTCCTGGTAACATTATATTTTTTACACTGCTGTCTCTGTGACTACTGGCCTCTGCAAGGGTCAGTGCAAAGGCAGGCACGTTTTAGGTTAGAGTTTTGGTGGTCCATTCAGACAACATGCAAGTAAGGGCCCGGGGCTTCCCATGCTGTGTTCTTCAGCCACAGCACATAAATTGGCACTTGGAGTGTGGGTGTGTGGCTGGCAGCCTAAGGAAGGATTTTAATGAGAAAGAGTCCCATTCCTCCTTCTCCTCCTCTCATTTTCCCCTTTTCAGAAGGAAATGGGAAGCACCTTCATTAGGGTGCAGCTGGGAAAAGCAGTTTCTTCATTTATCAGAGTCTTTTCGACTCCTCCAGTGTTTTTTGTTATCATGCACTCAAGCTGTACCCTTGCTGGATTCCCTGCAACACAGGAATGGTTCTCTAGAAGTGCCACTCCCAGGGTAAGGTCATCACCCACCATCAGCCAAACCCTATCTCCCGTTCAGATTACAGCACTGCTTTTTAATTCACAATCACATTCCTTCTTTCCCCCTTTCTCCCCATGGAAACATTCCATAGGTTGGAAAGTTGTCATGAATTGCCCCCCCAGGATCTTGTATCTCCTGTTCTAAGCCAGCATGCTCTAGGATCTCTGGCATTTCCAGACATTCCCTTGTGGCAGTAAATGGTACTTTACACTCTAGCTCAGGAAGCTTTCTTTTTTCCTGTGTAGCTGAGAGTGTTATTGATAAGACTCAGTTCTCTAATGTTGCAGGACCATCTGTTACTGGAAGAGGAGAATGCTTTGCATTTTTGGGCATAATTTGTTCTATGAGAAAAGGCAACTGCTGAAATGCATTGATGGCTCAGTCCTGTAAAAGTGACTTTAACGATAAACTCTGTTACAACATTTAATATGAAATGGCATTAAATGCCATTATAGTGAGAGTCACAACGACAAGGTCCAGGACTGGGTAGGCAGGGATCCCTTTTTTTTTAATTTGGTGAGTTTTCTAGTAGCAAAAGGTCATTTGAGAACATGTATTTAATGGATTAGAGAAGCCTCTTAGGCATCGGTCCTGGGACTCACAACATTTTTGAGGCGGGTGCCAGTGTTGCCAGTTGACACACTGCTGTGGATTATTTCTTTATTTTTCCATCCATAGGGAGGGGTGTGAAGGTCAGTGCTGAACTAATCTGTGAGGTCCTGTTAGAAAGCTGGCACTACCTGTTCTTGAGTGGAACTGGCTTTGGATTCAACCAAGAACTGTGCTTTTCATACAAGACCTGATGTTGCCAAGAACTGTCAGATCAAGAGGGGAAAAACTGGTAGAGAGTTGGTAAATATTTAACTCCAAAGGCAGCTCTTCTTTTCCTACAATGCTTGTGCAGTGTTCAGGCTTGCTGTCAATTCCAGTCACTGATGGAAAAAGCCCACCCCACAGAACTGCACAGAGGAAGGTGCTGGATTGAGGGTGGAACTGGCAAGTTAAGCAAGAATGGCAGCAAAGATGACTTGTCCAAGTTAATTCATTTTTGAATCAAAAGAGGAACTGAGGCTCCCAGTCTCTTAAAAAGTTGTATTTGTTAAACCAGCAATTTCCAAACACAGCCACCAGGGACTTCATGTGCAACCACCATTAAAAGCTCACTTTTTATAACCCTGTTGTGTGTCTGGCAACCGTGACCACTGTGAATTTGCTGTGGCAAATGTGTGACCACAGCACAAATTAATCTGAGAGCTCTTGAGTCACAGGCTGTTTTCCTACCACTCTCCTTTGGAACTGTTGTAGGTTATCTTGTGCTGATGGGATCAAAGGTATTTTAAAGCACTACTGCTAAACAATTTATGAAAGCTCAAAATTATACTGTAACAGACCATATTGTAGCCCAATCTATTGTTACATTTAGGATTATACTTGGAAATTGCCTGCAGTAACAGGTGGTTAAAGCCAATATTTTAGGCACTCATTTTTAGCTGTTGTTCCTAAAGCTTTCTGTTTAAATAGCTGGCAGGAGAGGTTTTCTGTGAGTAAATGGAGCATTTATACATGCTTTTGGGTTACAGGCTTAAATTTCCATGGCTAGTCCAAAGGAAAATACCAACAGCTGAGCTGTAAGTACTGGAAATATGACATCTATAATAGGCATATTGATGCAGTCTTAGCTGTGGTAAGCTACAGGGAGGGAACTGTATTAGCACAGTCTACAGGAATAGGAACCAATGAGAATTAAACTTTCTTGTTTAAAAATCTTCTAATAAGTGAATTTCTGAAGATTCTATTTTCCAACTTATCTTTAATGTTATTAACAGTTCTTTGTGGTAGGTGCTGGAAGATAAAACACAGGGGTACATTCAAGATGAAAGGTTCTTTTATTGCTGTGATCTGTCTTTAAAAAGTTAAGCTTTGGGATAGGTTGGGTATTCTGCTTAAGGTGCAGCTTATGGTACCTGCCAGTTCTGTGAGGGTCCTACAGGTAAAGAGTATTCAAATCTCTATCACCAAGGACATTGTTGTATATTCTGGTGACTTTCAACATTTTGGGATTTTAACATTTTTCAGAACACTGTAATTACTGTACAACATCAAGCCACATTACCACCATCTTATCTTTGATGGGAGCCATGGAGATTTAATAAACCCCACTGCTGATGCCACAGGTAACCAATAAAATAAAGTAGTGGGTTTTCTTTATTCCACCTGGAGTGGGCCACGAAGGTAATATTCCCACATGAGTGGCTAAGAAGTGTGGCTAGCTGAGTGTGCAGACACACAACTATTAACACTGAATTTCTTTTTTCTTGAATCAAAGTGGAAGTTTTGCTTTCTCTTATTGATTTAAAATCTGTTAGTTGTGTTTTCCAAATAGAGAAGGCTTCCATAGGATAACAGCCTACCATGTACCCAGTGTGTAAGTGATGGTGAGGTAATTCAAGACTGAGGTGTTTACTACTAAGGGAAAGAAGAATAAGCTATAACACATCTATAAAGTGTTGATAGTGTTCATGGGGGTGGTTACTAAGGAGAAGCTGACTGGAGATAATTTGGTTTCGCATCCATAATCCCTATCAGGATAATGCTAGCAAAAGCGTGTACAGTGCTAGTCTCCTCAGGATTTGACAGTGAGCATATGTTGTACTGTCTTTCCCTAAAAGGATCCTGAGAATTGACATGACTGTCTTAGACTTGGTGCTGTTTGGATCTGGGTAGCTTAAGAAAGCAGAACATTTAAGCAGCCTCTCATGTCCTTATTTGTCCCCATGTACACCATGAATCTACACATTAACATAGGCTCTAACTGTGTGATCACATGCCACTTGTTTCCTCCTACATTTCTGCCTTGTTTAGTGCAAGTGATTAGCTTGGCAAATTATGTGACACTGGAAATCTGATAGAGGGAAGTGTGCAGCATTTAAGGCTGTATAAGAGGCATACATTTCAGAATTCTTGTAAAATGCCAATGTAGAATTCCCAGTTATCATGTAAGAAACACCACGGACAATGGATACAAAGGAAAGAGTAGCACTGAGCCTGCAAGTCACCATCTACAGCTTTACAGCAAGATAAAATGTGATTTACTTCATCTTGTATCACTTTTCTACATGCTAAATGTAGTGGCATGCTGGTACCATGGTTTGCATTGGTATAAGAGATGAATATGGAATTTAGCACTTCTGCCTCTGACCCTGCTTCATCCACCAGGCTTCTAAAAGGTCTTCTCCATGCACACCCACTGCATGGGTCTAATCAAGGGGAGCCAACCCCACGAGAATACCAGTATTTATATGGTTCTGCTTTGATTTGTCTTGGTAACAAGTTAAAGGTTTGGCCTTCATAAATTTTGATTGCAAGCATGTTTACTACTTTTTTTTTTCTTTTTTCTTTTTTTTTTAAGAGGTCCTTTTATTTTGTACAGGACCTTTGGCAAACTACAGTACTCTTTTACATAAGCTGGAATGAAAGACAATTGCTGATCTAGTCAGGAAAGAAATAAGATTTGGTACAGGAGAGGGTAAAAGAAACTAATTTAGAAGTACTGGCAAAGCTTTGAGTAGAAGTTAGCACAGCATCTGCTTCCACTATATTGACTTTAGTCAGTGATATCAGATTTTTCTCCTCACTGCTTCCATGAGAACTGAATTAATACACAGAAGTTAGAAGCAAAATGATAGGGGAATCTGTAGACATTGTCCATGGGTATAACTAGGGTTAATAATTCTATAAATTCAATAAGCATCAGATTTAATCCTGTATCTCCTCAGAAAGAAATGAGGGAAATATAATATGGGAGAGGATCAGCTGATGTTTCATTTTGAAATGAGCTAGCAGCAGTAGAAAATCCCCTTCATCTCCAAGTGTTTCCAAGAGTTTTGAATACGGGATAATAATATTTTTTGGGGAAAAAAAGGAAAAACATATGTCTTGTGCAACATGCTCTCAGTATCACTGATCAAAAATACTGTATTATGGAGTCTACTTAATGTATGCTTTACACAGTATAGTTGCTGTAAAACACAATGGTATGAATTTGAGAATGTTTTGAGAGTAATCCAGAATACATAATTTAAAATAAAGACTGAAAATGTTTTAATATATTTAATTGTATGCACTTGACCACAGTAATAATGGATCTAAGAGAACAATTCCTGGTGAATGACTTATTCTTTTATTTTACTACTACTCCTGCTGCAGAGCAGCCCTGACCAAAAGCAAAGCACCTTGTTGGCACAAATGCAGTATTTTCCACTCTCAGAGCACTGGAAAAATAATAATTAAATTTCATTAAATTGTTGTTATAGATATGGTACGGTAGCATTGACTGAGATTGGAGGTTTTATTGTACCTGGCAACGTACTTTGAGATACCAAGTCTCTGAAGAATTTATAAATGGACCAAACAGATAAAGGTCATTGATAAGATGTCTTAATCAGTGCTAGTTTGGAGAAGAGCTGCTCTCATCTACTTTACAGAGGGCGTTAAACTAGAGTGAAAAATAATGTGCCTTGCCAAAGCTGGCACAGAGAATTTAGTGGTATGGTTATGCTTTGCCACTAACCATGGACTGAATGAGAGATATTCTGGTGATAAATGAAAAATGTTGATACATAGCTAATTTTTAACAAGTTAGAAGAAATCTAAGACAGCATGTTAAATCTCAGAGGAAATGATGTTCAGATAATGTGTCTGTTACCAGGAAAATGACCTAGTCTGAGAGCAGTCTGATACTTTACATATTAAGCATACATCTCTAAATAGGCATGACTTACATGGACTGTTTCCAAGCTGATACACCTCCCAGAAGTAAGAGTGAGAAGGGGATGACCATTTGATGCTTGGATAGATGGGAAACAGGTCCATATTGTCAAGAAGACCTTGACATCAGGAGCAATGTGTGAAAGACACCAGAAGGATCTTGGAGAGCAGTTTGAGACAAGGGGGCAGGGAAAGCAAACAGGAGAAGAGGGATATAGGAAGAAGTGGAGATTATCATGGCAGTGTGAGAAAATTCCTCAGAGTGTAGAAAAACCAAAAGCAGGATTTGAAGAGAAGAATGTGATTAGATGGGTGGGGAGGGAATTTTTTTTTTTTTTAGAAGCATAATTGGTACTATTGAATGAGAAGGAAGGAAGACAATAGTAGTTAATCGATCCTTGGCAGAATATATTACAGGAAATGGCAGTAATTTGGAAAGAAAATGTTTAGCGGAAGGAGGATTTTTTGGACCTAGACAAACATCTAGGGAAGAACCCAAAATTTACAGGTGATCCCTTATCTGCAAATCACGGAGATTTCCTTTAAAACTTGCTGTACAGAAACAAAAGTTGTAGAAGATAATCAGACTAAAAATTTTGAGCAGCTAGTGAGTGATCAGCAGGATCTTCATGTTCTCAGGTCTGCTGCCATTTGTCCAGTGATCAAAATGGGAATTTCAAATGAATAGTTCAGCTGCCTTTCCTGTTGAAGAATATAATTTACATTTGTTTAATATTATCTGAGTACCTTAGCCTGATTTATAGCCAAGGTGTTGAGTCTTTGCTAGAAGGTGGTTGTGTTGCTCTCGTGAGTTGGCTAGCAGCATGTGGAACAGTCAGACCATGTTCTGTGAGTGTATCTTTTTAGGAGTTGCTAACACAGGCATGTAGCTGGCTCTCCATAGCCAGTCAACACTGTGGTTTTTAAGCAGGAAGAAGGAGAAACGTGTCATTTAAAACAAGTAGGCAAAAATATCTGGCAAATTGTACTGAGAATATCCATGCTATGTGTAGACCCCTGAAGTGCTGCACCTGCATTTGAGTGGTGGATGCTGCAGCGTCCAAGTGCAACACACAGGAACCTTACACCAACACACACACACAGAGCCACAAAACCATGGCGTGGTGCAGCTTGTAAAGGGATCTCTCAGCAGTCATCACCTGACAAGGGGTGCAGTTTGAGATTAGCAGGGTCACTTGGGTGGGGTGGGCTTGAGCAGTGCAACAGCCTCATAACACATTTGTACAGTTAAAACAGCACCTCAGTGACAATGCACATAAATTTGAATCAGCTCACTTCATCTGGGCAATGGACAAAGATAATATGCTGGAAGGAGACAGAGGGGGCAAGGGAGCAAGAGCTCTGCTGGAATAGATATTAAATTTCAAGTCTTAAGAGGGAAGTGTGAAAACTAAGAAAACATATTATAAGAAGTCACAAAGGGTATGCCCTGGCAGTAAATCATCCCTAAACGATGAGTGCACACAGGGAGGTATTCTTTAATCATGTCCTTTAGCAGGCTGGCACCCTTACTAATTAGTGTTCGGGTGGGAGGCGGTGGGGGGG
>VXAC01003207.1:428799-467511 GCA_013399225.1 Rhipidura dahli | reverse complement strand
GGGCCGGCAGAGCCTGGCTGCACACAGCACAGCTGTGCTTTCTCAAGGTTCTTGAGAACCGGAAAAAGTCCTTTTGAGCCCTGGGCTGATATGTTGTACCATCTTTTGTGCAGCTGTAATTTTGACAGGGGGAGCCAATTTGAACTTCTGTAATCCTCAGCCCCAGACACCTCCAACGCCTGAGACTGTGTGTGTGTGTTTTTTTTTTTCCAAAGGTTTTTCAGCTGTGCTCTTGAGAAAGTCATTTCATCCAAAGAAAGGGAGGGAGGGGGGGAGAAAAAAACATCTGTCTGACTTTGTCCAGGAGATTATTTCTATAGCTGTAACATTTTGAAAAGCAGAGGGAAAAAAAAAAAAAAGTTATTTTTCCAAGCCTGACTACCCGTATTTTTCATTTTTTATATCGTCCTCTGTGATAGACATCATTTCCTGCCCCTCCTTTCTTTCAACCACTGTTGAAAAAAAAATAAAAAGAAGGGGAAAAATAAACCAAAGAAACTGATTGAAACGACTTAGAATTGCACAATGATCTTAAATTTTCCCAAGACTTATATTTTGGGAAGGAGCTGTTTTATGAATGGATATAAGGCTGACACATGAAACGCGTGGGATCTGTCTGAGTGCCTTGTCTGGGTCAGCTGTGACATCTGGCTCTTATGAATCTGGCGTGTTGTGACTCACTAATACACAAATAGTAATCCTTGATAGTATCCACTTGTGATGCTTTGCGGGTGTTGTCACAAATAACATCAAATGCCAGAGAAGGGCCTTAATTCTGGCCTCCACCGCAGCCCCAGGCTGAGACGGCTGTGTGGGTTAAGTGCTGGGTGGGGTATCAGCAGGCTCACCCCATTCCCTCAGCAGCCCTGTGGTGCTGTAGGGCATGTGGGTGATCTCAGCTCACCAGTCATAGAACCACAGACTCACAGAACATACTGAGTGGGAAAGAACCCATCAGGATCATCAAGTCCAACTTCTTGCCCTGCACATGATAGCCCAGAAATTATATTGTGTGTCTGAGAGGTTCATTCTACAATAAGCAAGTAAACCTTAATGACTGAAGAACATTCAGTCTCTGTGTTTCCCTTTGTGTTTGCTACAGGGAAGAGCCTGCACTGGTGCAGGTCTGGTGGGTGTTGCTGCTGATGGAGAGCTTGGTATGGGGTATAGGTCCTCTCTGATGTTCATTGTCACCAAGGCTGTAAGGACAGAAAACCAACATCCATCAGCTGTAATGAAGTTTGGTATTAAAGGGAATTTTGTACCAAGACCTTGATCCATGTGTGGTATTGCTGCAACATGGTCATAGTCATGGTAGGGGAAAGTGTGCAGATTAATGTACCCTTTCTGCCTGTGAAATTGCCAAACCAACTCAAAGAATTTCATATGGTGGGATAAGGCACTCGATGTCGTGGCATGGTTCAGGATAAAACACATCCAGAAATGCAGGAGTGAGTTGACAAGAGGAGAGTTTGCCTCATTAAACAGCATTTTTTTTCTAGCGTGTTCCTGAAACTAAGGGACTTATGAATTCAGGGTGGTTCAAAAGGTGAGGCAAAGGCATGTATAAAGTCTGGCTTGTGTTTCTTGCACCTCTTCTAGCTGGAGAGACTCTTTAGGATGGGCTAGGTGCGAGCTCTGGTCTTACATCTTTGCCTGTTTATCTGTGGAAAGCATGATAACTGGTTTTCTGAAGTGCTGCCTAACTAATTGATTAATTTTTAAAATTTGCTATCTTGAAGGGGGGCTAACTAGGTGCAGAGCAGTGAGCATGGTGAGGGCAAGTGGCGATGTGCCAAAAGACCATTATAACCCCAGCTCCTTCTGGATGACAGGAATATAATGTACTAGCTCAGAGGATAGGCACAAGAGCATTTAATCCCTAGTGGCAGAAATACAGGGATGAGCATTACCTCTACTTTTACATAGGGATGAATTTCAAGATGTTAGGATTAAGGACCAGTGGTGTCTGGTCCTCCCTTCTCACATCTATTGTGGGAGTAATATATGCATTATGAAGTCAGACATCCTAATTTTTTAAGGTATTTTAGTGTCACTGCTTGTGCTTGTCCATCTGTCACCCTGAACACTGATCTGAACTTGTGGAAGATGAGGAATTCCAGCCCACTCTGGAGACTGCACTACCATACTTTAGTGGCCCCAAGTGTAATCCCAGATCCAACTGGGCTCCTCAGAGGCTGCATTTTCATTCTCTCCTTAGTGGTGACCTGAACCTACATAAAAATCCGAGGTCTGTGGGGAGCTCTGAGCTCCACATAGCTGCCTGGAGCCCCTGTATCCTCTCCTTCCCTCACTCCTCCAGTGCACTGTGAGGTAAAAGAGTCAGCTGTGTTGCAACAGTGAATATTTTTTCTGTCATTTTTGTTGTAGCAAGTGAGGATTATTTGTGGATTACAGCTATCAGGGGAAAACTCTGCTCTAAGTCATTTTTATATGAGGAGGGATAGGGAGTTGGGGTTTTTTTTGCCTGTGGCTAGAGTTCACACATTGTCTCTGTAAAGTTTTAGAGTGGAGAGAAGGCAGTGATTTATTAGTGGTTTTGTACTGTAGCACTACCTGAGATGCCTAGCGATAGGTGAAGGCTCCTGCAGCCCTGCATGTTAATTGTGCTAAGCAGCCTTCAGACACATAACAAAATGCAGCTCTGAAAAACTGATCGTTCAACTGCAAGAGAAGTCATGTGCTTCAACGGGATGAGTGATAAATCTTGAAACAGGAGAAGAAATGAGTTTCAGAAGCTTTTTTGTTGTTGTTTTGTTTCCTTGAAATTTCCCCACACATGAACAAAAGCAATCTAGAAGAGCCAAGAAACCTGCAATGGATGAAATGTTTTACACATATGTGATGGAAAACTCTACTCTGTTAAGTCAAAAAGCAGCTTCTGAAAAACTTAATGTGGCTAGAAAGTCACAGGTGCCTGACCCTTTTGGCCCTGTTACCTCACTGCTGCATATGCTTGGACTTCTTTCACCACTTTTTCAAACCTGCCATATGGGGTGATCATATTCTGCTAACCCGAATCTTCCAGAACACTTTGCAGGACTTTGTGCCAGAGAAGATTCCCCACATCTCACCCTTTTATCCTCACACAGGAGCATTAGCAAACTAAATAGCTCTCATTTCAACTTCCTCCCAGCCCCACTTTTTTGGCTCATGGATCATATCTCTTTTCAGCAGCTGTTTTTCAGCTGACATTTAAACTAAGTTCATATCCTTAAGGCTGATTTTTAATGTTTCCTTGGGAAGAAAAAAAAAAAAAGAACCTGCACACACACATATACAGACACACATCCTTACCATATGAATTCTTTGTTGAACCAAAATAATTCTGAGTAATATCTGCTTCTGGAGACTGCTGGCATTTCAAGCTCATCTTTTTGGTGGGCAATCAACCATTCACCAGAGCAATATCCAGGTCAAGGGAACAATAATGGGATGTATGTGAGGCTTTCGCACCTCTAGGATGCTGGTTCAAATCCAGCTCAAGTCTGTTGTGATTGTAAAAGTTTACTACCATGTGATAGCTGTTTGGTGGTCCTCAACCAGCAAACAGGTGTCCAGCTCATAAAAGGGAGCAGAGGAAGAGCGCTGTGGTTGCTGCCCTGGGCTGGAGCACCAGATTTCTTGGTCTCCTTCCCAGGTCTGCCACAGATTGTACAGCCATAGGCAAGTCCTCCGTAAATGGTGATAATATCCAGGCTCCTTATGGGAATATTGTGAGGATGTGTTCATTAATATCACTGAGATGCTCAGACGCATTGGGAATGAGGAGCTTGGTAGAACTAGAAAAGCAGCTATTGTGTAATGGCAATGCCAGGAAGAGGCTGTGAGGTGGATGGGTGTAATAAATGGTCTGCAAATGAGCTGTATGCTCATAAATGACCTGTACATTCTCAGCGCCTGGACATAACATCTCTAAATGGGAGATAAATTACTACCCCTCTATGACTTTTCCCATGGATATACAAATAGGAAACTGATGGTAGAGGTCATGTGCATTTTTTTAAAGGGAGCTTGGTGCAAGTACTCTGAGTCCCCTGGCCAACTGTAAGCAGAATGTATTAGCCTTCAACCCTGTCATTTTGGTGTGCCTCTGCAAATGACAGTCTAGGCTGCTGCTTGGTTCTCTGTAAGGAGTAAGCTTCAGTGTTATTGTTGACAGGGTACCCAAGGTGCTGCCTGGAGAAGGTCTTGCTCCATGTGTCTTGGACTGAACCTTCACTTTCACCCCAGCTCTGCATAAGGAGAATTAGAATGGGACTTACCTACTCATGAGCCACCTGGGACACATTTCTTCTTCTTCCCCCAGGATGGAGTGAGGGGACAGCATTTAAAATTAGCTGGGCACCACAATGTTCCTGCTCTTTTTCAAGCCATTAGAGCAGGCAGGAGTAGAAGCCAGTATTGCTTCTCCCTTTGCAAACTGATGCGTACCCCACTGCGTGTCCAGGCCCCCTGTTAGAGAACAAACACACTTGTGGGAAGAAGGAATAAGAGGGATTAGGTTCTTGACTCCAGAAGTTTTTCAGTGGAAGAGCTTTGCTCCACAGAGCATGGGTTATTGGGGATGGCCTTACAGCTCTTGAGGGATGCATAAGGTATTTTTTGAAGTATGAAGTATTTTTGTTACGTCCTTAAATCCCAAACTTCAGCTGTTTTGTAATAGCCCACCCCTGCTAACTTCTGAGCACCTGGGAACCAGTTTGTTTCTACTGATAGTCTTGTTGAAATTAATGGAGTGATCTGTGTGAGTAAGAAGTAGGTATGTTTACAGAATTGGGCTCCGAGCTCATTCTGCTGCCTTTCACAGTGGTTTTGAAGCTCTTTCTTATCTTGTTTTATCTTAAGTATTTTGCTAAAGGTACATTAAATGGTTGGGAGGGTTTTTTTTGGTGTTTTTTTTTTTTTTTTTTTTTTTTTTTTTTTTTTTTTTTTTGTGGCAACAGAAGCAGAAGAGCAAATGTTGCGGTTTGACATTTGAGAGAAAAGGAGCTAATTATTGTTACCCGAATTAGCTTTGGTCAGGAGTAAACTGAAGGCAAGGAGGCACAGGGAGCAGCATTTCATTTGCGTTGGGGAGCAGTTACGGAAGTTGTTCCATGGATTCAGCGGGGCGGCTCCAGCGAGCGCCATCGCATCCGCGCGAGCAAGCCCAGCGCAACCCGATCCCGCCAAATGAAAATCCTCCTGCTATGCCTGCATTTCAGACAGGCATGCTGAACTACTCTGTGCTCTTCCCAGTTCTCAGAGTACTTGCTTCACAGGATTTGCAAAGCCCTTAACTGGCACAGCTACACCTCGCTGGATAACGTGTTTTCCAGTGAACTGGAGGTCTGACTGTGAATGTAGACCTTCTCTTTGGGCAATGTTTGGTTGCTTTAGGCTGGGGAGTATGTTTTGCATCAGAAACTCAGGACATAGGTTCACATTTATTAATTAATAGCAAAGTAAAAAGGAAACTGCTGATATGTTCCTAAAAGAAACAGCCATAGATTAAATCAGAGTATGATTCAGAGTCTCTCTTGATCTTTTGGCAAAATGCTGAGTGCTCCATGCTCTTGAGAATATGAGCTCACTATTATTTGAATATTGTGCCAGCTTAACAATTCTTAGTGTCACTTGCATGAATAAGTAAAATTGCTATATGTCATCTTGGATTTCCTTAAGCTGTAAAAATTAATCATGGCATTAAGTGTTTTCAGGACTTGAACTTTTAATATTATTTCCAGTGATCATTGCGCTGGGGGGAGGCAGGGAAGGAGTGAGACAGAGAACTGAAAAATCATATGTTGAAAATTTTATTATTTGATGGGAAAGTATCAGGTAAAACCGTTGCTGGGAAAGACCTGGTGGAAAAATGTGTTGAGATGTGGGTAAGTGCTGCCAACCCTCTGTTCCAAATTCTGCTTCTGTGCTGTCTAGCCTTGGTTTGGCCCTACAGAATTACACCAGCCTTGTGTTGCATTTCTGGAACAGAGATATATGCCTTCACTATTCTCAAGCAAATGTTTCCTTTACCAAATAACCATAATTTTTGTCCCTTTCTGAACTTTTCCATGTTACGAGATTTGGATTGAGCCATGACAGTAAGGAGCTAAGTATATACTTCCTGCAAAGTTTGAGGTGCTTTGGAATTTTTTCATTCAGTCTGTTCTCTAAACATGAATTTAATGTAACTAAGGGATTGAGAACTCTCCGATCCTTCTCCAAGAATGCTATGAATGTTGGTAGAGAATGGAAGTGATGGAGCAGAAGAAGGAAAAAAAAAAAAAGAAAACCATATTTGTTCTTGATCTTTATGGCCTCTGCACAGAATTATACTTTAGGGGGTTCACTGATATTGTGTTCTTGTTCCTGATCTGTGTTCTTTCTTGAAATAATTATGTTTATTACTCAATTTCTTTTTATATAATAAAGCCCATGAAGCTCCTGAGCAGTATCCAATAGCCATGACAGTTACTGCTTTTTAGAGTTTCTTCCTTTTCTCTTGTTCTTAGCTTTGATCAAGGCTCATCCATTGTCCCAACAGTGACCTCAGCACAGTGTCCACAAGGGGAGGGCTAATATCACTGAAGGACCGTAACATTATTTATTTTGATCTATAAAGTTAATGACTTGCCTGGTTGTTTTCTCATCCAAAATATTGATCATAATCTAAGCCAAATATATAGGAAATAAATGAGAGACAGAAAGCCATCCAAAAGCCATTGCTAGACATAACAAAAGTCACACTGGCTCTCCAGCTGGCTGGGGTAATATGGGAAAGATATCTGTTTAATAAGCCATTTCAATTTTTTTTTGAAAATCCAAATGTAGGGGTGTAGAAGGCATTCAGTAGTTCTGTATTATCTTGTCCACTGAATACACACAAAGTCTTGAAAGCTGTTTATTCATAAACTGATTCTGCTCCTAACCCCCTCCACCACGGCAAATATACTGGTAGAAATCATTGACATATGTAAATATCACATACGATGTTTGCTGTGGCACTGACTTAAAATTTTGGTGAGTGTTCTGCAAGGTTGCTGAAATTATAAATGTTGTAAGTTCTTCCTGTTTTATAACTGCTAATTTTTGAACTCATAATAGATAATGGGAAGCCTCTGAAAAGAGGACAATATCTCACTTGTAAAGGAAAGAAAAGCTTGAAATCCTAAATCGTAATAAAAAGGCAAAAGGTGAAAGCTGTCAGCTCTCTATTATTGATGATTAGTTAGTTTTTCTGCATGTACAGAGTTCAATAAGCTTTATTTTTTCACACAAGTAACTATACTATTTTCAGGATAGTAAAAATCCTAAAGTAGTGTAGTATTTTTAATAGTTTTTTTTTCTGTTAAAATATGGGGCTTGTGTTAAAAAACAGGAACTAAAAGGGATGGCGATGAGGAGGCAAAGTGCTTTCTGCCACTCGGCTGCCTGCATGCCTGTCCCAGGACCACAGCTGTAGTTGTAAAGCCACTGGCATAGACCCATATTATGTTCTCCTGTGCCTTGAAATATGGAAAAGGATGCTAGCAAGGGTCCATACATCTGTGGTACTGTGATAGGAACTTGGAAGTCAGCTGGGAAGATGTCAAATGAGATGGAACCAATGTTTCAGCAATGGGCCAGACTTGATACATGGAAGACCTTAAAGTGTCTCTTTACCACCCTCCATCGTATTTCCCATGTGAAGAACCTTTTCCTCTTAGCCAGAGTACAACAGCTCCCATAGGTAAACACTACCAAAGTAAGAATTTCACATGAAAAAATGTGACAGCAGCAGGCATACATTAGAAAGGTTTAATGATTTTGATACATGAGCTTAAAATTAACGGTCCTCTCATTATCGGTTGTGACAAGTTAAAACATAAAATCAACAAGTAACACATTATAATGATTAATATTAATCTGTGCATATTGTGAACATTAATTCATTAAAGATTTATTAGACTGGTTAATATTTAATTCTATGAGACAGATAGGAAAATATGGAGTGAAAAATTCAAATAGGATGTGATATTTATTGTGCACAGTGAGTGTGTGAGAATTAGAATACTGGAGCTAGTTATTATTACTTTTTTTTTTTCTGTCTGAAGTGATTCAGTGACCTAATACTGACCACAAGAATGCTTTTCCAATTTGCCAAATATCTGGGAGAAATTCTCTAACTTGAGCAGGATTATTGTGTTTGACAGAAATTTCTGAAGATGGTTTTAAGTTCTGTTACACAGGACTGGAAACCAGACTGACTGATCACACTTGCTGCTTCTGGTCTGAAAATATACAGCCTTTCAAGAAATGGACAAATGGATTCCTTCTTAGACATGAAGAGAAAAATAATCTGATTAAAGGAATATTGGTGGCTGAATATATTTAGAGATACTTTCAGTATTTTCATAAAAGCAGCTCTTGCACAAACCAGAATGTCAATGGACTTTTGGTGCAAATAATTTAATTTGTTAAAATGGTCTAATTTGGAAAACCCTGTATTTCTACAGGGCAAAAAGGGCTTTATGACTGAGTTACTTTCAGGGCTCAGAAGCTGTAAAATTATTTTTCTTTTTATGAAGATCATTGAGGAGAAGTACCAGGGAGCTCACAGTGCAGGTAAGATAGTGGGGTGGTGACACACACCTGATGCTCCTATCCTGCCTCTAGAGAACCCTGTAGCTGTCCTATATACCCATGGACTCTGCTTTTACTTTATTAATTTCATCTGGAAGCAATTTCAGACTAGGTCTGCCTTCCTGTCTGTAATCTGAATGGGCTGTAATCTCAGCTGCGCCTTGTAGGCGCTAATACTGCAGCAGTTCTGAGGTTTTTGAGGGCAGACAGAGGGCTATTAGATGGTCTAATCTGACAATATATTCACACTGGCCATAGGATTTTGGAATGCCTTCAGGAAATAAACTCTTGGATGAAGAGCAGCTGGCTCAAGTTGAATGCAGGCAAGACCAAAGCAATTCTAGTCAGAAAGGGGGAATGCTTTGAAGAGTGGGCCAAGGCACTGTCTCCACCTTCCATTCATTGAAGACATATGGCCTCTATTTATCAAAGTTGTGCAAAGCTTGTGGGTCCTGCTTCTGGCTTCAATGGCCAGGTAGCATTGCTTTCTAAAGATTTCACTGTTATCTGGGAAAAGTCCCTTCCTTCCTCCCAGGCAATGATAACCTGAGGGCAGGACTACACAGCCCTGGATTACTGGAATTTATTTGATCTCGATGTGTTTTATGTGACAAATAATGCTTACACTGAGGATCAGGTTAATATGACTACCTAGTGGTGTGTTTAATGTCTGTAAATGTTGCTGCCTCTTTCTGTGGTGCATGCTACCCTGGACATTCCTTTCCTGGTGCTTGGTGAGCTTCTGATGTAACTTTCAGTGCTGAGAGTGGTTAGTGAATCAACACCAGCTAATCAAATCCAAACTTGATATGTGAACCACCATGAGAATTGTACTCCTACTAACTGAGGCAGAACACATCACCCAGAAGAAAGTATGTGAGAACCAGATGCAAGACTTTCTGAATTGGAGAATGTGGAATTGTCTTGCAGAGAAGATCAGACAAACCCTCAGTCTGACTGATCATCAGGAAAGAGGCTGTCTTTTTTTCCATCTGTCATATTTCATAGTTCAAACAGCTCTTAATTCGTTAACTGTGATTTTTTTTTCTG
Source organism: Rhipidura dahli (assembly GCA_013399225.1). Lineage (NCBI taxonomy): Eukaryota > Metazoa > Chordata > Aves > Passeriformes > Rhipiduridae > Rhipidura > Rhipidura dahli. The sequence goes on along the minus strand of VXAC01003207.1, from coordinate 457,833 downwards.
CTCTAAGTTTGGGGTTTTTTTTCAATTTTGCATAAAATTCTAAAACAAAAATTAGATTGAATTGAAAACCATGAAAAATAATACTGGAAGCTTTTACTACTTCAAAAGTTTCAATTCTCAAATAATAATACTAACAAGAAGAAATTATAAAACTGTGTTTGATACTGAAAACTTTTGTGTATTTTTATTTTTTATGTAGCAAGGGGGAAATTGTTACTTTTGAAATAGAATGGCAACTTCATTTGAATGCATGCTGAATACAACAAAGAAGGTATAAGGCTTGTGATTGTCTTCCCCTAAATGATTGAGTCATAAATCATTTAGGTTGGAAAAGACCTCTGAAATCATCAAGTCCAACTGCAAATCTGACATTGCCAAGTTCACCAGTAAGCCATATCCTTAAATACCACATGTGCATGTCTTTTAAATCCCTCCAAGGATGGTGACTCAATTCCTTCTCTGGGCAGCTTGTACCACTGCTTGACAATACCACTGCTTGACAACCCTTTCAGTGAAGAAATTTTTCCAAATATTGATTCTAAACTTTCCCTGGAACAACTTGAAGCCTTTTCCTCTTGTCCTAACATTTGTTACTTGGAAAAATGACCCCCACTTTGCTCCCGTCAGGTAGTTGTAGAAAGTGAAAAGAACTCCCCATGACTGTCTTTTGTCCAGGCTAAACAATCTCAGTTCCCTCGGACATGTTTTGGAGTGCGGGGCCTAAAACTGAAGACAGTATTCAAGGTGCAGCCTCACCAGTGCTGAGTACAGGGGTTCAATCAGTTCCCTGGTCCTGCTGGCCACACTGCTGCTGATCCAGGCCAGGATGCCATTGGCCTTCTTGGCCACGTGGGCACACTGCTGGCTCATGGTCAGCTGCTTTCAACCAGCATCCCCAGGTCATATTCCACTGGGAAGCTTTCCAGCCACCCTGTCCCCAGTCTGTCACTCTACAGCGGCTTGTTGTGGCCCAGGTGCAGGACTGGGCCTTTCACCTTGTTGAGCCTTATACACTTGGCTTCAGCTTGTTGACCCAGCCCTGTCATACCCCTCTGTGAAGCCCTCCTACCTCCCAGCAGATCAACACTCCCACCAAGATTGGTGTTATCTGCAAACTGACTGAGGGTTACCCTCTATCCAGTCATCGATATCACTGATAAAGATATTAAACGAGACTGGTCCCAATACCGAGCCCTGGGGACACCACAAGTGACCAGCCACCAGTTGGTTGTAACTCCACTCACCACCACTCTCTGGCAAATAGTGATGGGTGGCCAGTGGTGAAAAGGGGCCATCCAGCCAGTGTTCTGCCCAGTGAAGAGTACACAATCCAAGCCATGAACAGTTTCTCCAAGAGAATGCTGTGGGAAAGCGTGTCAAAGGCTTAACTAAAATCCAGGTAGACAGCATCCACAGCCTTTCCTTCATCTACTAGGTGGGTCACCTTGCCATAGGAGACCAGGATGGTCAAACAGGACCTGCCTTTCATAAACCTGTGCTAGCTGGGCTTGATCTCATGGTTGTCTGTCGCGGTCCATCTTGGCGGTGAAGGATGGTGAGGTGCTGCGACCTTCCGAAAACACCTCCAAGGTGAAGCCTCTCAGCAGGACCACCACACACTCACACACACGCACACGCACGGATAGCTCCAGAAAATGGGTCGACAGCAAAGAGACAGGAAGAGTCTTCATAGGGGGTTCCATGGGAGGAGTTAAATGCAGCCACACCGTGAAGGGTTCCAGGGATGAAGACAAAGAACAATGGAGGGCCCATTATTATACAGAACGGAGAGAGCATCAGAGACAAATGATCTGAGGGCATGAGGACAGTATGCAGGCAGGACTAGGGAATGGGAGCCAATGGGGAAACTGTGGGGGAATGGCGAGGGGCAAGGGCCAATGAGGGGAACCTGGAGGGGAGAACCCTCTTGGGCAGGGACATACAAGGTATCACGGGGTGGGAAGGCCAACGGGCCAACCAGGGAAGCAGAACTGGGGTACGTGAACATAGCAAAACAAAGCATCCTGGGGGAAGCCTTTCCTGTCTCCCTTACTTGGGGAGGTTCTTTAGTCTTAGGGACTGTCCCACCAATGGACTCTCTTTGTCCCTTGATCCATAGGCCCACCAGCCTCCACAGTTGTCCTGCAAATGCTGTGTAATGGCACTCAAGTTTATCTGTTCCATAACCTTCCCTGGCACTGAGGTCAGGCTGACAGGCCTGTAGTTCCCCAAATGCTCCTTCTGGCCCTCCTTGTAGATGGGCAGTACATCTGCTAAGTTCCTTAGCTGGGATCTTCCCAGTTAGTCAGAACTGCAGATAAATGATGGAACATATCTCAGTGAGCCTATCTGCCAATTTACTTGGTACCCTTGGGTGGATCCCAACCAGACCCAAATAGACTTGTGTGAGTCTAAGTAGTACAGCAAGTTACTGAATGTTTCATCCTGGGTTATGTGGGCTTCATTCTGCTTCACATCTCTCTTCAGCACCTGGCCTTGCTGAGGCAAAGAAGACATTAAGTACCTCAGCCTTTTCCTCACTACGTGTCATCCTGCATCCAGTAAAGAAAGGCTGGAGATTCTTCTTAGCACTCCTTGTGTTGCTGATGTAATTGTAGAAACATTTTTGTTGTCTTTCTGTTGGCAGAAACCATATTAAGTTCTAGTTGGGCTCTAGCCCTTGTGATTTTCTCCTTGCCTAATGTCAAAACATCCTTGTAGTCCTCCTGAGTTGCCTGCCCCTTCTTCCAAAGATCATAAACTAAACAAAAGGAAATCAGTTTTTCTTTAATTTTAGTAATATGCAATGAATTTAAATGAATTGCATTGTATTATATTAAAAGAGAGAATGTGATACATCATAATCAAGATTATCCAGATTGGATTAGATTTATGATCTTTTTTTCATACACACACTTTTCCTATAGGCTGTACTTGTCCCTCACCTATTCTGCTTGTTGCTAAGACAGATTTTTAATGTTCTATTATGAGAAAAATGGAGTGAATTGAATACAAGAAGAAAAAATTTATAGTTCTTCTGGCATCTCCAGCATGTCAGATAAGAAGCTGAAAGTGTTAATATTACAATAGGCATCTTGGTTTCCAAAATTTATTGGAGACCTGGCAATTGTGAAGTATTTCAGATTTTACAAGTACATTGGTTGTCCTCAAGCCAAATTACTCCAAACCAAGTTAAAGACAGAGGCAAGCCCTCCTCTTTTCCTATATCCTGCATAAATACCAAGGCACTATGGCCTTGCTGTATACTTCTCCCAAAAATTCCTTTAATTGATTAGACAAGATGTGCAAATGTTGGAGTCGAGGGCATGGCCAGATTACACCTGAAAAATGGCAATTCTTTGCTCCAACAATATCCCACATGGGCAAATGATACAATAACGTACAGAAATTAGGAGTATTTTGAACCCTGTGTTAGGTAAACTCCTAAATTACTTCCTCACAGAGAAGGAATAAGTACTTTTTTTCCTGCCTTCCTACCAATCACTATTATTGTTCTCATTGTTACAAATAATATTTGGATCAATTTTTCAGCAATAGCAGCAGTGGAAAAGCATAACAGCAGTATATAAAAGTCAGCTTTTCTCTGCTGCAACACTGGTTACTTTGGACAAGTTCCCCAACGATGCCAAGAGTATAGCAAAGAGCAATCATATTTCTTTCTACCTGACAAACTCTTAAGCTATGAGAAGCATCTTTCTTTGAAAAATTTCTTTGAAAATTGAAAAGAAATACATCCATAAAAGAACAAAATTAAGACAATGTATTGGAGCTCCAGTGATATGTTTGGGTTTTCTTTCAGTTGGGTTTGAGGACAGGAAAATCCTCCTGTCTCCTAGGTGCAGGGTGTCAGCAGGGGGTGCCCTGCTTCTTCAGGAGATGGGTGAGGATTTCCTGCCCTAGAGAGAGACGGAAGGGTTTGGTTCTTATGCTGAGGCACCACCCTCACTGACTTGTGGGAGGGAATTAATCACCGTAGGCCACATCCTTTTCTCCTTACTGAGGTTTTGTTCAGTCCTCTTCTATCTAAGCAAGGAGCAAGGAATAAAGTGAGTCAGGGCTGGTTGGTCTTTTCCTTGTACCTGAGTAACACTGAGTATGAGCACTCCATTAGGGAGGAGGTGGTGTTTTCAAAGAGGTATTGGTGAAATGAAGTTATGGATAGGACCAGATTCCTAGCTTTGCTTCTCTCAACAGGTGTCCCAGCAACAGGAAAGGAGCTTTGTGCTACACAAGGAGGACAATCTTTGTGATTGCATCCTCATAAGACAAAGCTCCATGTGGAAGGTGTACGCAGCTGTGCTGGGGACATATTCCACTTCAACAGAGGAAACCCTCTCTCCCCATTGTTAGGCAGGACACATAGACAGAAATAACCAACAGGATCCTGCTCCTTATTCAGGCTATCCAGTCTTCATCAACATTGCACCATAGCACAGAAATTACCCATTCAATAACCAGAAAATAGCACAGACACAGCAATATGCTTTTAGAAAATTATTTATCTTGATTTGTAGAAGGGAGCTAGGACTTCATTGTTTTTCTGTGGTCTCTTACAATCCATGGGAAAGTCCTTCATTTAAGACTCGATTTCTAAAGAACAGCTATAACTATCAGGAAATTCTTATTAGGGGATGTTCCTGAGAGTAGTTCAGTGATGGTCCATCCATTGGTTCCTTCCCCTGGCTCACTGCATTCCCTGGAGACTGTGAAAGGGATGTGGTATGGAACTGGTTCTGTGTATGCCAGCTGTAAACTGCAGCATAGCAGATAGTGCAGCCATTGAGGTGTTGGAGCAAAATGGGTACATAAAAGGTCGATTTGCATTTCTGGAGTGGAGCAGAGGCATTAAAAACAAGGAAAGGTTGTAGCCCACTAACCCAGTCTCACAGCTGGATTTAATGTGGTACTCTTGCTTTCAGATCTGGTGTCTGGGGGTGCACCTGCAAGTTACAGGTTCTGGCATCATTTTGGTGTGAGGTAATTGGGCAGGAAGATTAGATGTGTGAACAAGTAACAAAGAAAGGAACTGACTGTTGCCATGTAGATCTCAAAAGCCTCCAGAGTATGGAGTTTGGCTCATGATGACTCAGATGCTATACCAAGGGATTAAGAAGTTTTTATTCTTCCTGAAACAGTTACAAATACAAGCAGATTTTTTGACAAAATAAGCTGTCACTAGCTGTCTCAGAGAAACACTTGCAGACAACTTTTGCCATAACAGAAAATCCATATATCAGAACATAACGGTGCTTCATCAATTTTTGTTGTTGTCATTGTTATGGATTGCCACATTGTGACCCTTAAGTCGTCCTTGATCTATTCCAAAGTCTAAGAGGAGAAGAAAAAACCTATTAAACATATTGGCCCCTTAAACAATAATAAAAAAAAATGTTCCTATGGTGCAGCTGAGGTCAGGAAGTAGTCGATCATAGCAGGGGTCTGGATCCATGCCCTACTACATCTGAAACAAGTCTGGTTAGAGAGAGGGAAAGGATGTTACCTCTGGACTGGAGTAATTGACACCTGAGCCATATAGGAGGATTTTTATTCTAGTCTAGGGAAGAATACTAGGAAACCAACATCTTCACAGGAGAGGAACTCAGTGAATTCCTATGCCAAATGAAATAGTAAAAATTCACACTGAAAATGGAGGGTCAATTTTGCTGAACTATGAATTGCTGTTCCCTGCAATAATACCATTTGACATTATCTTCCATTAATACCTGAAGCATCAAAAGAGGAGGAAAAAGCTCAGTAAACTTAACAAATTTATATTTTGGAGAAATGGAGCAGCCTATGACCTGGCAGGGTTCCACAGTATGACGCAGGGCTTTGTGGAAATCAAGTTGCAACAGTGAACGACTTGAAACAGAGTGCTGAGCTGTCAGATAAGTCACAGTTGGTGAACATTAACTTCTATTTGTTATGTTTGGAAGACAAATACCATACCCACGTACCAGACAGGGCAGGGTTAGACTGCGGGGGTGCAGAAGGGAGGAAGGCAGACCAGAGGAAGGAAGATATCCTCTGTAAATAAATAGAAATGTCAGTCTTCCCCGTTTACTTAGGCTGCGTTGCTCATGACCCTGTTGTACCAGCAGCCAGCGGGGCGAGTCAGTGAAGGACCATTTCTGTCTTCCCAGAAGTAGGACAGAGGGTGTGAGTTGTGCTAAATGAGAAATACATTTTAATATATTTATTGACAAAACTTACAGTCTCATCCAACCCTATCCGTGAAAAAACCATGCAAAATATTTCATCTTATCCTGTTACTTATTCTTTGCAGATACTATATAAAAATATACATAGCATCTCTGTAAATGACAACAATTGCCCATTACTAATTAATTATAGTCAATGTTCACGTTACAGTGGTGCACAGAGTTTTCAGTCAGAAAACTTTTTTTGTGATTAGTATGTATAATAACAAACAGGAAAGGAACTTGTGGAATTATAATATAGGGCTTCATTTATATTTAGGTGCACTGGGAATACTGTGGTGATTACTGTGATATAAATAAAACACTTATTTGCACATTTTACTCAGACAGTTTGTCAGAGTAGTTTTGTCTACATTTCGAATGGAAAGTAGTAATTTCTACTGAGAATGATGCCCTCCAATCTCTAAGCATATAAAAGACAAGAGGTTTTAAAATGTTTGAATATATTATTATAAAAATAATTAATAACATATTTGCAGTTAAAAATTAATATTTTTACAAAAACCTTTGTGTTTTCCTACTTTCAGTTTTTTGACTGTGCTAGTGAAAACAGAGGAAAAAGAACAAGTCACCTCCTCTGTTTATTTTATTCTTGGATGTTTTACCTAACAAGACTTAAATTGCAAATAGGGGCATAATTAAAGCAACACAAGAGTATTTTATAGATGCAGAGTTATAGGAGTGAGGCAGAGAAAAAGCTTATTCCTAGGCATTGGCTGGCGTAGTCTGTTACAAGCAGCAGCGTACTCTGTGCTCTCTAATGGTGTTCCAAAAGGTCCTAATACACCGTGTCAGGAAAAATGGATACAATTGGGCCAGCAGCATTACAGCTCCTTTCTTGTTTCTCTGGCAAGTAACAGGATTTCCTAGCACTTGAATCTGATCCTGAGCCATTGCTCTTCCAGCCAACTGTCTAAGTAGCTTCTGAACGAGCTGAAGGCACCTGGCTTTGGCATTCAGTGGGACGCAGAGCAGTGTCGCTTGCATGTCTGCTAGGCAGAGATGACCCGTCACATTTATTTCAGGGGATCTTCCTGAATTTTCTTCAAGTGAGGTATCCTCAAATGTTCTCCCCCAGCTCAGTAATATAATTCCTGCTGTTTAGCAAGATGGGGTGATTTGCTCGGAAGCAAAGACAGTATGGCCCTCCCCGCCATAGATAATTGTCTGTTCCCATGGGCAAGAGATGGAAGTGTTTTCACTTCAGGGCTTCTGTTTAATTGTGTGCAGGAAAGTTAGCCAATGCATTTGAACATGTAACACAGTGTGTGTTTATCTTGTCTTGCTCATTCACACTGAGCTGATATTGGCTGGTGCAACCTACAGAGAAGCTCACTGGTTTTGGGCCCTCAAACAGAACCAAGTGCTTCACTTGCAAAAGCAGCACCCTCTTACTTGGTCCCATTGGGGTCTTTGTTCTTGTACAGCTAAGTGAATCCTGTGGCCAACTGCCAAGGACTTGGTAGCTGTCAAGAGAAGCAAGTAAGTTCCTGATTTGGCCAGACTGGCCAACTTTCTTCTCTTCCCAAGAGCAGTCAGAAGCTTCTCTTGCTGATCTCTCCCTTATACAGCCAAGCAAAGATGACAGTAACAAGAGCTCCTTATCTCTTTCCCTGGTCATCCCAAGGGGTAAGCTAATAGTTGATGCATAAATAACAGTGGTGTTCATAAGGTCCTGTGAGTTCTTGTTCTATTAGTTAACAGGGCAGCTCACACCTTTCAGTGGTGCTATTTCAGCACATCTGCAGATTTAGTCGGGCTTGTTACATTGGTTATATCTGAACAAGTTTTCAAAGTTTTCTCTTTAATCAGCACAGGCTTGAAGTCCAGGTGCTTTAGTGTGTTTTTGTTTGATCACAAAATTTTTAATTTTGTTTTAGCAGAAATTGAATATCCAATGTCTTCAAGTGTCTTTGAGTGTGACAACTGTAGGCACAGATTTGTGATCCTTTTACTCACCCTTATCATACCTATAATTTGATAAAGAAATTGCCTGCAGTCCATGGTTTTATTTCAGAATGGAGTTAACAATACACAGTAGAGATTCACAATCAAAGCCTGACTTTGAAGTAACAGAGGGTGTTAAGATGGCATGGTGCTTTCTAGATGTATCAAATGTGCTCTGTTTACCACCATTCTGCCTGCCACACTTATGCCAGTTGATGCCTGTTAATGAATGAACTGCTTGGACATGGTCTATAGCCTCTTGAGCAATTATTTTAGCCTTTGCTACTGCAGTCATAATTTGGCTAGAAATAACTATAGCTTTCTCTAAAGTTAGTTCTGGTTCAAGCAGTAATTGCTCACATAGCCGTGGTATGGCTCTTCTGTCCACAGGCTCCACAGAAATATCACTACGCTAGTGAATTCTGGGAGTCAGCACCATTAGGATTGAGTTTGTTCATTCTATGAAAATGATGGAATACGTTAAGGAGAAGCTCTTCTTATTCAGTTGTAATAACTAGCTAAAAGCAGCAGAAAAAGTCAAAAGAATAAGAAATAGTCAAAAACCACTAGGCATTAGTAGAGAGACTTACTTCCCAATATTTGGGCATTTGTTCTCTTTAGTAGCAAGACTATATTTCTGGGAAATTAAAAAGAAATTTTTAATATTTTGTAGCTAAATCATTATTTTTAATAACATGTCTGTGTTTAGAGTCATAAACAGATTCAGAATCCTGTAGTGATAGGGACAGAAGAAACACACAAAAGACCCTGTATCAAATGTAAAGCATCAAAAAAGGCCTGGTTAAGTAGGTTATTGGAAAAAAAAGCCAAACTAGAAGTAACAAAAGCTCTAGGAGGTTAAGCACAGACTAGCTACATACCAAATTTATAGGAGTCAGATGGGGTAGTTTCTGCAGTCCCACTATTCTCATCTTCCTCAGAGGAAGGACACAGAAACAAGTGTTACGGAAGAGAGCCAGAGCATATGTTTGATGGCAAAGTCTAGGACTACAATATAGGCTGCATTGCTCTAGGACCTTCTGGCTAACTGCTAAGGTTTTATCTCAGAAATGCAAATAAGCAAGTTGTGGTCCCAGTTTACAAAATGTTGAGGTAGCGCTTCACCTAACATGATGGGAGGAAGCTGGGGACCTTCTGGGAGGGCTGACTATAAACAGAATGCCATGTAACAGACTTTGGAAAAAGTGCATTAGTGAGTCTCAAACAGTTGATATATATTCAAAAAGGTATCCAGAAATCTGGGTGGTTATCTGAGCTAAACCGAACCCATCATTATTAAGTTCATTCCCAGGATTAATGGCCATACAGTACAGTAAGTGCGTGTTTAGTGAAGCCACAAATAAATTATGAAGGTTAATAAGTGTTTCTCTGAATAAGCAGAATTATTCCTTAGGGAACCGTAAAATACACTATTAAGACCTTAACAAAATAGGCGGCCTCTACCATTTTGAGATTGTGGCTTGTTTTGTTAAATAAGGCAGTAATTGTTTTTGTTTTAATGGTGTGACTGGCCAGGTATTCCTGCTTGAGCTCTTTCACTGTTTCTCAGGGTGAGAAGGTCAGATCCCAGCCTTTAAAATTTGATTTGGAAAATAGAACCAAGGGGGGAAAAGTCAAACAGAACGGGGTTATGTGTGTAGTTACCAGTCTATGGGAGCACTCACTAACCAGATCCTGCTGCCCAAGCCAGCACCACTCTTCTCCAGGGTGCCAGACTTCTCTGCCCTTCACGTATACATGAATGCAGAAGTGAATGGATGCTGTGGATTCTCCGTTCAAACGGATGGGGATTCCCTTTGCATCACTACTAGCTGGGGTGACACTACAGGAGCTCTTGTTTGGAATGTCTAAGGAGATGACATTGAGCCTTCAAGCAGCATGTGCATGTGAACTGACAAATGGTGTCACTGGGAGGACAGCATTGATTAGCACTGTGACACAGGGAGGAAGATTGATCAGAGAGAAACAGCTGTAAGGAGAACAGAAAATAGTAGATACTGAGAGTGGCAAGGAAATAAGAACAAGGAATTTGCAAAAACTGTATTGGTCGTTACTTTAGTGCTTCTGGGAGACCTTTGGGATCATCTTCAGGATATATAGGCAGCAGTAATAAACTGGACACTGCAGCTGAGTTCTGGGCCCTCACAGTAAGCTTCAGAGTTTCACTGGTTCCAATCTGAAATGGTTTTTGGAAGGACACATGGGCTCTTTTACAGCAGTGACCACTGATTTTCAGAGACCCACAAATCAACAGTGCTGTAAATGCTACTCTCTCTTAGTCTGGGTTACAGCTGCACAGTTAAGAAGTTCTCAGAGCTTCTGTTGTCCAATCTCACATGGCATGAAGCTTTTATGATTCCAGTTTCTTAGAACACAACAGAAAAGAAAGCCCAACCCACCAATCTTTGGTTAGTGTAATGAATTTCAGACAAGCTGGTCCAAAAATGGACCCTGTGGTCATCATGTAATGCTTTCCAAAGGTGACGACATTTTGTTATCATAATATTTCCTTAAGGTTAAAAGAGGAAATAAATGCTCCATCTCAGATACCACTGTGTGATAGCTGTTGGCATGTATTCACCAATGTAAGTAGTTCCTGATGCTAGATAATTTGGTCCTGAAGCTAGGTGAAAGGAGCTCAGTTTTGCTGCAGATTTCTGGTTCTAAAGCTAGCAACAAACCTCAAGGCATGAAAATGAAGGCAGAATGACCTCATTCCAATTCAGATGCTGTACATGAACATTCTGTGGGCAGAATTTGAAATTTCTTTCTTGATCTGGGTCCAAATGCTGAAGCAAGAATAGTCTAATCAAATCAAAAGAAGAAGCTTGCATAAATGCCTTGAAACAGAACCTGGCAATTTCTGTAGAGCTGTGCTCACAAGCAGTTATTTCTCCTGTGATAATATCATTAGAGGAAAGTACTGGAACACGAAAATAAACAAAAAGACACATTGACTTGAGGTTGAGTGCAAGAATGAGGATAACTGAAGCTCAGTGGGAGTTTTGCCATGGATTTTACTGAATCCCAGGACTTCATGCATTCTCTTTTTCTGTAAATGTTTGAAGTGAACTGAGATGCTGAATATTGAAACCAATATCCAGGTGACAGTTTGTGTCAAGAAAATGTGTGTGTATGTCTGCAAGTGAGTGTGCACACACGTGCTTCTTATTAAGATATCCTTTTGCTGTTTCAAATTTAACTTCAAAACTATTTTTTAACATGTGGCACTGTCAGAAAGATGGGGGCAGATCGATGCAAGCTGCTCAGAGCTAGTTTCACTCTGACTGGAAACTACCTTGCATTTTGCCCTTGGTTTACTCACAGATATTAGGGTATGATCATGGCAAATCCACAGGTGTTCCTTTGTCATGCTTTCAAATAGAGATCACCTTCCTCATTTCCCTTCAGTAGGAAACTGCAATGAATTATTGTAGCTAGTGATGAAAGATTTAATGTACATATTTATTTCATTTCACAAAGGGAAATTGGCTTTTATTTTTAGAGAGCTGAATGTCAACTGTATCAATTTTGACTTCTCTTCTTAGGAAAAAGCAACAAGCAGTGCATACAGTAAGGAATCAGGTATTCCAATGGATGATAAGAGAAGATTTTGAAGAGGATAAAAATCAGCTGCTGATCCTGTCAAATTTTTTTAGGAAAAAAATTCAAGAGGACAGTAGTGGGGGAAAAGACAAGTTGTGAAAGTGATGGTTGTTGGTGGTAGAAGTTCAGAGCAGTCAACTAAAGACTGACTCTTGAAGAGATCTTCGGCGTTTGTTCGTAAAAGCAAGCCAGGAAAAAATAGCAGAATATAAAAACGTGCCAGGGAAGTGTGAGACTCAATGTTTTGAGTTGAAGAGTAAAACATTCTTCTTGGTATTTCTTAAGTTTGTAGCACTGGGGAGAAGTTGACTATAGGTTTCTTTTGCCCAGTAATCTGGTGAGATGTGTAGGTGCTTCCTTTAAAGTCAGAGAAGTGTGGAGGACTCAGTGAACTGAGACAGATGGTTGTAAACCTCGTGGGAGGTCCAGGTGATCCTTAGTGACTTGGAAAAGCTGGGTAAACTTTTACAAACATCTTGCAAGGGCCTTTCTTGGCTAGTGTCAGCTTCTTAGCTCACCATCCAGCTTCTTAATTTCCTCCAATCCAAAAGCAATTGCATGTCTGGCTTGAAGATGCTTCAACTGTGAGAGTTTCGATGACTACCAGTGTATTTCCTCTTTCTAATTCATTGTTTGGTTTGTCTTCAGCAAATAACATCACTTCTGTTTAGAAAGAAGCATGCGGTACAGAACTTATAAACAAACAGTATACAAGGGAGTAATAGATAATTACTTTGACAAAGTAAACTACAATCTAGTCAGGATGGAAAATCCACTTCTGGCCACTGTTGTAGTGAATGATGACATTCAGAACAGATAACTCCATCATGGAAACTGCTCAGAATTTATTTTAGATGGCAAGCACTTGTTTAAAAGTAACAATGAGCAAACAAAGTAATTTGGTGAGACTTGACTCTCTGTTAATGCTATGCCATAGTGTAGCAGGTGTCAGTGCATATAATGGTTTGTTTAATCTGTGTTTCTGAGTTCCTCTGAGACTGCCAAGAACAAATAGTTAGTACTGGAAACGAAATCTTAAGAGATAATTTGGAAAAGGCAATTAGCTGGTAGGCCTTGCTGAGTTTGTGGTTTGTGAGAAGGTTCTCAGTCAAGGCACGGGTGATCAAGAACTGTCATGGTTGTCCTGCTTATTCCTGCACACTACAGGCTTGATTTCAACGAAGGAGAAGAGCTCCAGCTTTTCATGTGAAGTTATATATTTTGTAAATTTTAAATTTTCACTTCTACTTTCTAAACATGCTTCCATTGTCTTCAGACTTGATGGCTTTTAAGGGTACAAGTTGTTTTAAGACACTCAAAAGAAGAATGTCTAAAATACATTCAAAAGGAGCTATTCCTAGCATCACCCAGTGTGCTTCTCTGAGAATATGTATTTGTTTGTTCTGTGAAGGATCTGTTTATCCTTCTCTTTGATACAGCCTTGTAGAGTCTACATCAAATGAATGAAATGAAGGTGGCAAAAAATAAGGGAGAAAATAAAGGTGGAATGATAATGAAGCATTTACTAAAGTTGCTTTTGGCTCTTGTTTCAGAGAAGGCTTTACCAATTATTTATAGCTTTCTCTATTCCTCTGTGATGCTTCAGTGCCAGTTATTAGTGGGATTGGATTAATATATGAAATCATGTAGATAAGCCAAAATGATACAACTTCTACTCTATACAAAGAAAATTATGAATACATTTAGACAACAATATTTTCTCTGAGGGACAATTTGCTTAATTAGGTGACATAAGGTATTTTATTCCACAAAGACATCAGTAAAAAATTGACTCTATCTCTTCAATGACTTAAAGATCTGATTTTTTGATGCTGGGTTCAGAATGTCATCATTGTTTTCTTTTGATAGTACTTTCCATGAGCATAAGTTATCATTTGATGAGTAAAAGTGAAAAACTGAGTTTTGGTTGCATTTCTTACATACTTCAATTTTATCTTTCTTAGGATGTTTTCTTTCAAGGTTGTCTTATACAGCAGTGGTTTGTAAATAGGTGCTGTTTGGGGTAGATAAAATAGTTCCAATAGTACACAATACAGTGAAAATACATCAATTCCAATTTAGCTTTACACAGAGAAGGATCTGTGAAATGAAAGTGCAGTCTTATAAATGTAGGAGATAATCCTTTGCCTTCACTTTTCCAAAGGAAGAACCACATCCTGTGAGGTGCTTAGCATCTGCTGTCCTAATCAATACAGCTGAGAGTTGGCTTTTCTCGATAGGTTTGTACTTCTAGCCAGCAACTGTCCAGCTATAATAAAGCATCATTGTTTGGCATGAGGAGAAAAAAAGAATTATATCTTTTATGGGAGATCTAAATCATCTTGTCATCATATAACTCAAAGATGGCCAAGTATGTTTTCCCTCAAATTTGTTTAAACAAACAAATGTAATTCTTAGGTTTGTGCCATGGAAGCCAAGTTTCCGTCCAGCATGAATTTAGGACATAAAGATTTGTTTGTGATGGAAACAATGCCAGACACTTCTGCATAGCAGTGTAATGGAGCGCCGCTAGAATGCAGCTTATAAAACCGGATTCAGGAAAACAGAGCTGCTCTGTCTAATTTGGCCTGGGCTTTGTGATTACAATAGCATAATTGTGCAGCTTGGAATCCTTTCCCTCTCTGCTGAAACGATGCAGTATTCAAACACGTGTGAGAGTGTTTCTTCGACAAAAGGCCAGAGCTGAAGCCTCTGCATATCCCCAAGCTCTCCTTGGGGATGGGTCCTCCTCATGCCACATGACCTCCTGTGGTGACTCTGTGATGTCACCTGCATGTGCCTCTCAGGGCATCCCAGTCTCCTGGTACAACTACACCATCTTGTTAAGGCATCTCATTTTTCTAGCAGTTTGTGGATTAAATTTAAAAACTGAATGGGAGTGTTTACTCTTCTCCTACTCTTCTCCTAGATAGTTGTACTTGGTCAGTGAAGATTATTTGTGTCAGCCTGTGTGGACACCTGGGACATGTGTGAGGGGTGCTTAGTGAGTGGAAAGCACAATTTGAATTCTTCCAGAGCCTAGTCCAAAGTTTCATGGAAAGGATTTATAATACATGAAAAGAACTGGGTTCCATTTCCTAGACAAGGTGTGAGTATACAATAATCTTGTTCCCACAGAAATACTATGAAAGGAAAGAAGGAAAAGCAACATTTCAGTATCGCAATATGTCATCCCTTCATGTTCATAGAGTCATGGAATCATAGAATATTGTGATTTGGAAGGGACTTGCAAGGGTCCTCAAGCCCAACTCCTGACAACCTTAATGCTGCCTGAACTCTCTCAGGGTCGATGCTGTTAGCACTTCCCTGGGGATCCTGTTCCAGTGTCCAGCCACCCTCTGGGGCAAGAACCTTTTCATAATATCCAACCTAAATCTCCCCTAGCACAGCTTCATGGTAGGTCACCACATCAGGGCCTGACCCTCCACTTCCCTCATGTTCAGTGCTTCTGAATATTTCTTCTGCATCTGTGGCAAGTAGCGCAGCCCTTTGTACATCACCAAAAAAGAAATAAATACACACCACATTTTGGTGAAAAAGGGAGAATTTCAGTGAGCATTTCCTGTGAGAGAGAGGAGTATAATGATTCTCCATCAATATATCATTTGGAAGAAAAAAGGTTATAATATTTTTTTCTTGTGAAATGACAATGATCTCCTTAAAATACTTAATTTTAGGTATTGAAATTTGAACAAAACCAAAATATGAATTGAGGCTCCAAATATTCCTTTGCTTCATCCCAGATCAAAGTTTCCTTTCCTATTTGTTTGGGGAAAATATGAGGAAACTCTATTAATGTATCTATGTATAAAAATGTATTTGAACATACAGTT
The DNA here is from genome assembly GCA_013399225.1 of Rhipidura dahli. NCBI lineage: Eukaryota > Metazoa > Chordata > Aves > Passeriformes > Rhipiduridae > Rhipidura > Rhipidura dahli. The sequence goes on along the minus strand of VXAC01003207.1, from coordinate 442,163 downwards.
GCACAGAATGCATGTTAGTTAAGACTTTCAGAAGCCAAATGCACCTAAATACCGAAATAGTAACTTTGGGTTATCCTGTGGTTCTTGGTTTCAAAATAGAAGCTTCAGAGAAAAAATAATGAAATGTTTCTCAGGCACTTAAGTAAGAGACTTCTCTGAACCCTCTTGTAACCTCAAGTTACTAACCTCAAGTTAGTATTTGTGCTAAATATCTTTTCTCTTTTTTTTTTTTTTTTTTTTTTAAGAGGAGCTCTATTCTGAGGGTTTTTTTCTTCTGAAAAACAGACATTTGATCTAATTCTAGAATATTTTGAGAGAGATCAGTTCAGTATCTTTTGGTCCTGATAGCATTCAGGTCACGGAAGTCAGAGGAAAGGTTTTGACCTGACACTGAAGTCCAGATCTTGCTCTATGTTCAGATATAGGTTTTTTTAATTAGAAATGATTAGTGAAATATTAAGCCACTTGAAATTACAGCCTCTGGTCAAGAAAAAAACTGGAAATACAGAAATCATGGGTGGTTTTTTCCTAATGGCAACTGGGGAGAGTAGAATTGGCGGTAGAACCTCATGTCTCATCCCTTGTCAAATTCTGAAGGTCAAAATAAAGCTCAGACAGATAAATAGATTTCAGATGCCTCATTGCCAGACTCTGTAGTGGGGTATAAAGTCTAAGCCTCCACTCCAGGAGTCATCCATCAGTCACAAAAAGACGAGAAATTTTAATTCTGTGGCATGTGGTTAATTTGCCTTTAATGGTAGTGGGATCTGAAGAGAGACCTGTGAGTTTATTCTCTTAGTCATTTCTATTGAGCATATTTAGCACGCCCCTCCATGGGAGTTACTTCTGACTCATGACTAAGAGCTACTGAGTCTCCTGCTGACACACCTTCTCAAGATGCTGTGGAGTTTACATTTTAAATTCTCTACTCGGTAAATCTTTTTGGGCTGCATGAATCACCTTGGCCCTCCCATTCCAGGGGGTAACATTCTCTCCTGAGGAAAGCTAGACTAAATTTTCCTCTGTTTGTGCCCGGGTACTTGTTTTTTAATGCCTCCCATACTAATGTCACTACTGAGGGCCACTGTCAGCAACAGCAGCTCCTGGCTTTGGCATGGCTTGCACACCGGTGTGATCTGTATCACAGTTTGGAAGCTTGGGAATGATTGTGTATTTCTTAGAGGCAGATCTAAGTCATGTTCAAAGACAGAAAAGGATGAAGGATTAGTTGTTCCAGTGGTGACAAGTTTTTTTTGTTAAATGTTTGCACATATTTCCAGTTTAAATTTCTTAAATTTCATCTTCAGCTTTTGAGCTATACCATCTCGCTTCTTCTCTTCCCTTCTGAATTGAAAATTACTAAAATGAAGCCTGCTCTTATGCAAACTGTGAAGACACTTCTTTGAGTGATTTTAGGGCAAGAAAGGAAATAAGATCAGAAACCATAGACTAGTCTTGTCACCACATTTAGCCAGTGCCAAATGGAAATGGAACCACAGGTCTCGAATTATGCTTTTAAGTCCTAAAATGAGTTCTGCTCAGACAAGCTATGACTTTGGTGAAGCAGACGTATGAGCCTTCCTGAGAAAAGGTTTTTGATTTCACAACAGAACTTAAAAACCACAGATTTCAAGGGGTGCCCAAATATGGTAAAGTAAGCAGGGAAATACTTCCCTTTTGATCATCTGACAGCTGTCATTCACAACACTAACATGAAGCTTTTAGTAAATTCCAGGAAGTTTCTTACTACTCGGAGGAAGGGAAAAATCCAGCATAATAAGGGTTGTAGCTGTCTTTTGTGACTGCTATTGCTACCCTGGAGGTAAACAGGAAAAGGATCTGATATATTTAAAATAACCAAGTTGGTTTAAAGAGGGAATATGTTATCTTTGCTTCCTGTGTGTGAGACAGAGTTAATCACTGTCAGTAGCCAGCAGCATGGGTTTTCTTACGGAGAAATCCCCCTGTGTCATTTCACAGTATGTGCTTCAGTGGCTGTCTTGCCTCAGTGACACAAGATGTAGTTTCCTTTCTTCATCATCCTGGGATGTAATGGGGTTTTCCTGCCCTCTAAGAAGAATTTTTTTTTCAATTCCCCTTAGCAACAATGACTAGATAATGAAGCCAAACAAGGAGATACCCTGCAGTTCCTGTGATGACACACCTCCCTGCTGCTGACTCACCTGGTGATATAAGACTTTCTGTAGTTATTTCTATAAATGACAAAAAATAAACATCTGCTAAGAAAATGACCTCATTTGTTATATGTGACTTGCGTCTTGAGCTCTTTTAAGAACTCCAATTACTTAGTGTTAGGAAATAATACACCAGGGTTAGAGCTGCTCTGTACTGTGTTGAAAGATTACTGCTTACCTGTTGCATTTGTTTGCATTAAGGGTTTTTTGCAGTGAGTTCATGTGAGCCAAAGTGTTTAAATTCCGTTCTGGATCTGACTCCAGATTTTGGCAAGCTGGGGAATGCATATTTGCCATAGAAATTCAAGATCTGTCTTTGAAATGGGTAAAAGGAGAGAGCTTATCATCCGGAGTTATAGTCACTAAGAGTCCAAAACCCTCATTTATTTGTTTCATTTTGTTTGTGCCTTAATGTATCATCCTAGAGTATCTATGTTAATATACCTAAGGCTGATGTGAATTAGAGTAGAAACAAACCTGAATAACACTGTATTTTAGAGGTCTAAGAAAACAGGTTTTAGTGATTACAAAACAACTGCTAGCATTTGTGTTCCTATCTAGTGGACAACACAGTGGCACAGTGAGCATTTGAACCTCGTGAAAATCAGGCCAGATACCTGGAAGGATAAATGTAATCTCTTAGATATAAATCTGTTAGATTTAAATAAATGTAAGCCTAGGTGTTTTTGTGAGAGCTTTTCTTTGTCTTCACTTTGTTACTCTGTTTTGCCAGTGTGCACCACAGTGTTCCACCTCATCTATCCAGATGATCTAAGTCACCTTCTCTTTCCCAGTCTCAGTTTTACTATGAGATGTGTCATTGGCAGCTAAGTGTGGGCCTTGCCAGCACAAGTGCTGGATGTGGGTATTCAGGGGCAGACTCCTCTACATGTAAAACCAGAGAATAAAACTCTGGGTTTTCACAGTAAGAATCAACAGCAGTGATCCTAAGTATGAGTATTCTTTAGAAGAAATTTATTTCCCTTGCCTGGTGTAAAGCTGCTCAAGTTTCTCTGGCACTGGTCAGTGCCTACCCACCTTTAGAAATCTTTAGTTACTCTTGACTCCCTATTGACTCCTTTAACATTCTATAAAGAAAATAACTACAGAGACATACAGTATTTGCACAGATATTAGGATTTGGAGCCTAAAGATGCATGAAAAGGAGTTCTTGTTTTCTCCATTTTCTAAGGACTAGTAGAATTGTACTGCTCTAGACTAAGGATTGATTAGATCTGATGCTCAGCTCTGAGATATTAAACAACTGTATGGATTTTTCATGCCTTTTCAAGATGAAACAATTATTTTGTTGACTTTGAGGCAACAGAGGTGAGGCAGTCCTGCAATTGCACGGTTGGCAGCAGCCATCTGGGGAGGAAACAACACAAGCCAGGGTACAGGAATGGACCAGTGCCAACCAGTAATGCTTAGTGTATGCTCACAATCTATGGACCCTGATACATGTATATATATATATATATGCCTTGCCTACTTGCCTGGCTATGCCCTGAGTCAATGTAGATGGTCTTGCAGCTTAGACATTGCATTCTTGTGACCAGATGGCACATGTTCATGCTCCTTGCTTGTCAGCTGAATCAACACCATCTTGGTGCAACCTCATGACACCGTTGTGCTGATCCTTCTCCATGTGTCTTCTCCAGCACATGGAGCCCGAGCTGTTTCTCTTTGCAAAAACTGATGATTTTGTCATTTGAGTGGGAAAATATGCTGCCAAAAGAAATATATATTCTAAACTGTACTTTTAAATCCCTAGAAAACATCTGGAGACTAAACACTAAAGACTCGATTCTCAACTACATTGGTCATAGAGATAAAGAAATTTGAGGAAAAAACTCACAGTCACTGTGTCACGGTGGAAATCCTGGGTCCTTGGAGGACTCCCAAAGGAGCAGACGTGGGATAAGGGTGGCGGGTTATGGCCTCCATCTAAGTTTCCAGGTCTTGTGATGATTACAGCTAAGTTGGCCAGTGCAAGTCTGCAGCTAAGTCTGCAGCTCAGATGTAGGTCCATTAACAGAAATGTCAGTTTACTATAGAGAAGGCTCTTGTGAAATTTCCTACTGAATACAGGGAGGTGACAAAAACATGGTGAAACATTTTGAGATTCCCTATCTAGTTTTGCAGTTCCAGGAGGCTTGAACAACAGCTAGAAACCAAAGCCTTTAACTGTGCCAAAGCAAATAAATCTTTTTGAGGTTACTCCCGTATTAGTTACAAAGACACTTAAAACCTTCAGGGACAGATGTGCTGCTGCTGGAAAAGTAGAAAAGCAAAAACCAAATTAAAAGAACTAAGTTCTTCACAAGGGGCTGGATTATTTTAGCTATTAGAATAGGTTGTTTGTCACAAAGTTTAAAAGCAGAAAGGATAAGATGTAGATTATAAAAATCAGACAGAATTACAAGTGAATCATTAAAAGACAATATTAGCCCAAGACTACAGCCTCACCTCATTACTTTGCACTGACAACTCTTTTGAACAAAGCTAATAATTAAACTAATAGCTATGAAAGCAAAACATATTGTTCAGCCATAAGTTGTTATTAACACTTTTTATCAGAGTGTTTCACAGTCGTGTCACTGATACTGGGCAAAAACATGGTCATGGTAACTTTTCCTACACGTTGATTATTACTTACATCTTGGTTAAGCTGAAATATTGTTTTAAGTACTACAGAAATGTGGCACTTTGCTCAAAGAATGCATCTGTTCCAGGAAAATATTATGTTTTGAACACTAAAAAGAAATTTTCTGGTTTCAAAGAAAGCATGTGGACATCGAGATGAGTCAGTTGGTTCGAGCGGTTACTGTATGTGAAATTTTATTGAATTGTGTAAATATGAAAAGTACTTTGAAATAAACAGATTTCCAGAAATATTAATTTAATTTATGTCTTTGCCTTTGTTTTACATTTATCTTTCCATTTTACCAACCACTTGGCAAAGGAGAAAATAGCAAAGTTTTACAACTGAAAAAGACCAGGAGATTGCAAATGTAGCCATGCAGTTTTGGGATTCTGAATGGAGAGTGAAGATGAAACATCAGCTGCAACTGAACTCCCCTTGGAGTGTTAAGATATGCCAGTTAAAAGTTTAGGTTTTCTGTAAACACTAGGATTATGTCTATGGCCTTGATAATTTGACAATTCTTAAAATAATTGGAACTCAGGGGATATCCAAAACCTTATAAAATAGAATATTCTGGGCAGTCAAATTCCCAAAAGCTGTCTGGAACAAAATAGGGGACAATGAAAGCTGAAGGGATATTTAAATCCAAGGAACTTTGAAGACTTTTGTAAGACTTTCCAGGGAGGTAGGGATGTATTTGTCAATTTGCCTAAACATCTTCACTCCATATGTTTGCACATTTTGCTGCTAAGCTTTTAATGCATTTTACATTAAACAGTCATTGAATAAAAAGAAAATTGTCCTGGGAATAATTTCCAAAAGCAGTTTTCCTCCATCCAGTGATGTTTTCTGCCCATCAGGCTGCAGATCTGGTGTCTTGCCTGCTGCTGACCCAGCTGGGAGAGCCCTGACTTCTTGCCCATCTGTGGGAAATGTCCTGCCAGGGACAGAGTGGTATCACCCAAATATTAGGGCACCCTGGGGCAAAAAAGGCAGAGGGTTTAGCTCTTTTATGCTGAGAGAAAACAACATTTAGGCCCAGGACTTCTGAGAGACGTGCTGGAGCTTTTGTTATTCATGGAGCTCTGCAGCACAAGCAGAGGAGCCTGTCTCAATGGCAGAAGCACCTGAAACCTTGGGGTATCCTCAAAACACACAGGTCCCACAAGTGGGATTGCCCTGCAGACACAATCATCCCTGCATGATTGGGTTTTACCCCAATGGATATTAATAAAACCTTACTTGGAGAAACTGTGCTTCAACATCTGCGATGGAAATAGCTTTTGAAGAGTGGGTTTACAATTACAGTTGTGGCACTCCAAAGTCACCCAATTGCCTACCCTGGTGGTAAGGCTGTGTCTGCCAGTGAAACGTGAGTTTGTAGTGTTGTGGCTTTTCAGAGCATTCAGGTGTTTAACATCAGTGTTATGTGTGGCCACCTGTGTGTGCTTAAGCAGCTGATTCAATGGGTGTTGATGAGGTACAGCAGAGAGAAATGGCCAAACTTTTAGGTCTGCGTTTTTCACCTGCAAATGGAAGCTGGAGAAGAAATTTTTGAATATGGGATAAAAAAAAAAAAAAGAGTGTGGGAGCTGTTGATCCCTACTGTACTTGTGGATATGCTATGGATTGGAATGGAATGGGACAGTGATCCTCTTACAGGCTGAAAGAAAATAAATTAAAATGGAAAAAACATTCCCTGCCCAGTTCAGATTAATTTTAGAAAGTATTGTTTTGGCAGAAAAGTTACAGACATCATCTAGAAACTAAAATAGGAGGACACTGCAGCTAAGGCCTCTCACAAGGGTATATTCTGACATTCATCCCATCTTTCCCTTCAACCTCAATGCCTGCAATGCTGAAAACTTTTACAAAGGTAGAGATCTGCCTGGGTGCAACAGCAAGAAAAAAGAAGCTATGTACCCCTGTGGCAGGGAGGACCAGAGCCTGCTGAAGAGAAGCTCCTTATTCTCTGTGAATGCTTTCCTCACCTGCTCTGGTAACAGTGGAGACTCCTTGCCTGACTTTTCTGTCTCTATAAACACAATAAAAAAGGTAAAACAACCCCACAATCAAGGCAGTTTAGCAGTGGCTAGTATGAGTATGGCACATGACACAGGGACCACTGGGCAGACAGGTCCTGCTCCTTGCTGCTCCAGACAAAGCCATCCAGCAAAGGCTGCTGTCCACTATGGCTGGTGTCAGGCACTGCCCTTCAGCTTCTGCCCACTTTACTTCAACTCCTGAGCTGTGGGTTGCCTTCTCCAACTGCTTCTGCCTGCACTGCAGCCAGCAAAAAAAGGGTAAAACCTTCTGTAATCTAGTGAGACTGAAATACTGATGTGCTGGCTTAAAGCTGACCTTCTAAAGCCTTTTGGAAGCCGTGAAATCTGGCCTGGAAATGTCACAAGAAGATACTGAACACTCCTGATTAGCTCATGAGCACTCTAAAAAGTATTTGGGAAATTCCCTTATTTAAAAAAATGTTGTAAACTTGAATTGAAAACTTCATGAAAAATGAATAGTCTGAGAAAAAAAGAATGCATTTCCAGGATGCTTTAAATGTTTTCTATAGTATTCAATTAAATCTGTTTTGACTTTCAAAATTACTTCTGTCTATTTGTATTCTATATGTGCAGCATTAACATGAAAGTCAAAATGCAATATTTCCCCCTAAATTTTTGGGTTTGGAGTTGATGCAATTCTGTAAAATGGCTTGCTTTTGAAAAAAACTGATTTTTTTTCTGATGGGAAATGTTAATAATGACAATTTAATTAGCTTTATATAGAGTATATTACCTCATATTGTTTTGATACCTTCTCTTCTAAAATTGACATAAACCAGAACCCCCAGAATTACACAGAAAACATGAAAGCAATGCTCAGTTTGTTGATTTGAAAGTACTGTGGTGAAGTCTTCATGGTAACCCTGTTTTATTCATTTTCCCTTCTATGGAAATTGTTGGTATATTTTCCTGAAGGCTGATTTTGTCATACTGCTATATCCCAGATGATTTTGGATACCACAGAAAAATCATGGTTAGAGGGAGTGTGTGAAATGTCTGGACCTCTGAAAGGTTCAAGCATGCAATGAATGTACTCCATTACCCCAAAATGTAGGATGCCTTCTGCATTCATAAAGCAGTACATTTTTCAGTAGATGAGTTCTGGGAAAATAGCTAATGATTCATGAAAAAAATCCTACTTGCACACAGTTGGATGATCATCTTACTGCTACTTGCTTTTTTTCTAAGCACGAGTTTGGGTGTGGGTGCACAGTGGCATGTGGATGGGGAAGGGGGGGGACTGTGTGTGCATGTGAGTTTATATATGGAATTAATATATGGATTGGGATATTCTTTTAAAGTCTGCAAAGTGTGCGTGCTGCTTTTATTCATTAGCACCTACAAAGGACTAATTGCCATCAGGCATGTAGGTGGAATTTTTGGCAGTGAGCAAGAAACGCAATAGGTTTGATGACAACCAATGATCTGCCAAAGCCTTTTCAGAAGAAGAAGCTAGTTTTGCTGTCACTCACCCACCCCTTTAAATTCAAATGCAGATGCTTCCAGGGGGTGTGTGGCACCCGTCCAAGGCAGCACTTGAAATGGAGGGCTCCTAACACTGTGTGTGCAGACCATGCTGAAGCTGTGACTGCTGCCTGGTGCATGAGGTGAGAGGGACGTGTGAAAGCTGAAATGGAGGTGGCAGAACACAAGATGCTCTGGCCTTTCTGCCGTGGTGACAAGAAAGTAACAAGGACCCTGCTTGGTGCAGGTGGTGGCTGCCCTGCCATGTCCAGTGGGACCTCTCACTGGGTAGCCAAGGACAAAAGCTGGCTCTAGGCTTGTAAACCCCATGAGAGCTGTCATGAGAAATTCAGGATTCACAGGGATGATTTTGCAGTGCCATAGTCGATTGTGCCAGAGTGGAACCCTCATGGCCAAGTGATGGCAGCGGATTTCTGGCATCATCCTGTCCCACTGCTGAAGGAGCAGAGAATGCTGACACCCCAGGAGGCCAGATAGGGTCCCTCTGACATTTGACCTAACTTCAGAGGTGATGCTTTTGCCCTCTTTTCCACTCAGTTCTTCAGAAATTAAATCCCTGATAGGAATTCTCAGAGAAGTGCAGCATAATAAAAATGATGTGGCCAGAAACTGCCAGTGTGTTAGGTACTTGTACTCTTGTGAGCAACACATCAGCTGTGGCTGAAAACTTGCCTACCCTATATGGAATCTGCAGATCGGATATCAGTCACGTGCTAGGGCACTGTTGAATGTTGGTATTAGAAATTTTACACAAATCATTACAATTTTCATATTCCATCAAAATTAAGCAAGTTAAACGATTTGAAACAAAACCTAAAAAAAAAGGTAAGATTATATTTGCTCTCAGCCTATGCTTTTGCAGTAATAAAATAATAAATGTAATCCTTTAACTAGTTTTGCAGAGCAGGTATTAACTTCTCTAAGAGAGCCTACCCTGATGCAATTGAGGTGATTGAGATGGGCCTCTTGAGTGTGGCTCGAGTTCTTTTTATACCCCTGAGTCATGAGTGTTTCTGATTGCATTCCTCTCCTGTCACCTCAGATGACCTCCTTCTCCTCTCCCTTCCCCCACAGAAGGAGGAAGAGGTTCTAATTCTGCAGGAACATGGCATTTATCACCTACTGTGTTCCAGGGAGATTAGTAGGGTTGCTACTTCATACTGTGTTTGTTTCTATATAGGCCATACTCTTTGTTTCGTACCCATAAACTTTTATTCAGTTTGGAGTTAGCTGTAATAAGTCAGTACAGAAATACATTAACTCTGTGTGGTTGATCATGTAAAATAAATAAAAATCATTCCCAGAAAGGGGGGGCAGGCAGTAAAAAGCAAAAATAATTTTACATATTATACAGAAGTTCACATATTGGACTAGCTGTGATAGTGTAAAATTCTTTCTATAAAATAATATTTCATCTGAAGTGTTTCATAGGTCTGTTATGAGACTAATACATGCTTGCTAATCTCTTTGACAGCTTCAAAAAAAAAGTGCTATGAAAGTAATAGTTATTTCTGTTCTGCTTTTTTCTGTATTTTCCATATTACAATTGTGATCAGGAATTGGAACATCTACTTTTATCAAATGGTGGGTGGTATCTACTTCTGTTCTTATGCCTATTTCTCCAAGTCACAAACTGACATCAGAATAACAAATAAAGAGGAAACATAATTGTGTGGTCCTATATTTCATTTCTCATAATGTCACAAAGAGAACTCACTCAAATAAAAATAATGCCTCATTTACTGCACATGTAATTAGTATGCTTAGGCAGCAAGATCTCCAACTTAGTGAGACAGTTACTTCAGGGCCAAATTCTGCCACACTTTATCACATCTCATGTAACTCCTTAATAAATAATGTAGTACTGGCCTTTCTACTGATGAATGCCATTCACTGTATCAGAAGTTACATGGTAAATTTATTTAAGAAGGGGATCCCTGATTTGTCGGGTCTGATGATCTGTGCAGCCTTCAAGAAGGTAGTTCATGCCTTCATAAACACTGTTTTCCTTATTTTCATTCTTTGAATTTCTTTGAAGAACAGCTTTACAAACACAAGTCTGACTGCTTCTGCTTTATATTTCATTGAACCTATTTATTATTTGTTACACAAGTGTTGCACTTTGTTTTTCAAGTCCAGGGTGACTACATTATCTTGTGATGCTTGTGAACGTTAAGCCACTGATGCTTGTAGATGGAATTAAGATTGCCTTAGATATAAAGGAAAGGTTTCAGCCTGAGCATGGTACTGCTGAGAGATGGAGATATGTAACCCTTTTGATCACTGGGGTGAACTACAGTCCTTCAGATGACTGTAATTCATATGACAGCTAATAATTCATCAAATAATACTTGTTATCCAGATACTGGCCCGTGATCCCAGGAGTTTGGGGCTCTCCATGCGACTGCTCTGTTTCCCTGGTAATTTTCCTCTGAAGAACTTGGGAGATGTTGCTTTTGGTGAAGTAACCTTGACTACAGCTCCCTTCACTTTTGATTTACTCTTTTTGGCTAGTGGATTTGCATGATCAGGTCTGGTCTTGGCTTCTTTTTCTCCCTCAAAAGAGAGGCTCACTTGAGCAGTAGCATCAGTGTAACAGAGAATTTCTTCTTGAAATTTCAGTAGCTCTTGTCCTTCTCTTCTTGGAATTGGAAATGCAGTAATTAGACCTGAGGTAATCCCTGCAGTGCTCATGAAGCATGGTCTGTGGCAGGATGTGTCTAACATTAAAAAAATATACTCTGTTCTTTGCTTGGAATCAACATTTCTGGATCAGGTCATAAAAATTCCCAATAAATAATATTTTACAGCCCCTTTAGGTAGCTTTTCCAGTGCTTCATAACCATTATAAATAGATATTTAGAGAAAAATTTGCTGCAAATTAAGCCCCATTTTCTCAAGTTACTTCAAGTACATATGGAAAACCTCAGTCACCATCATCTCTGTAACTGCTTCTTTCTTACTTGCTGGCTGTCACCATGCTTTTGCTTCCCTGTATTCCCCCAAGCAAAAACAACCAATTCCTTCATCTTTTTCTCATGCTAGCCATTTTTCTGGTCTCACTAATTTGCCTTGATTGATCCTATGGCACGATACTGAAAACCTGCCTCAATTCTCCATTTTAGGCCTCACCAGAAACAAGTAGAGCAGCTCAAATACTCTCAAAGCAAAAATAGTTGAACCAAAGCCAGTTTAAATAAACAATAATGTTTAACTCAAAGAAATTATGAACTATGGCTATATGGGTCTTTCAGAGGTCGAGTGAAACAGGAGGATGTACTGTATTTCCAAAGACAGGGGTACAAGAATGCAATTTCCTAATAGACAGTTTTACATTCCTAACGGAACTGGACTCCACAAGTTGCTGTGTTCTCTGTTTGGTGTTTGTTATAAACAGACCTTACAATTTGCCAGACATTAAATACATCTGAACATACCCACAAGCTAATTTTATGAAACATCTGTGTGCATATGTGTATAACGAATCATGAAAGGAATTTTTACTGTAAAAGATAAGAGCAACTCTGTAGATTGCTTTTTATTATCTTTTTTTCGAAGTTATTGAAGCGTTTATGAAAGAAAAAAAAGAGTAACAGAAGTGAAATGGATGATTATTTTTCAGACAGTTTAATAAATAAGTAGGATTTTTCAGTTGTGCAAAGCACAGCTTGATGAAAAACCTGTCTGTTGATCACCTAACAATGTCTGCAGAGTGTCAACATTAGTTTACATTACTATTTAAGAGGAAATTATTTACAGCGTGATGTCAAGTTTCTGTTCTTCTTTGAAAGTGGCGATACACCTTTTCAAACTTCAATGCTGAAATTTATGCTTCTAAACCAAAGTTTAGAGTTCTTAAATATTGAGGGGTAAGGGTGTTTTGGGTTTGGTGTTTGTTGTGGGTATTTTGATTTTGAATTTCTGGGTTTTGTTTGGTGGTTTGTTTTGGGGCTTTTTTTTTCTTTGTTTGTTTGTTTGGGGTTTTCTTGGCAAGCTAAGGCATCCAGGGACTTGGGTGTGGATGTTAGTGGAGTCTGTATGTTCTTTTTATGTCATTACACAAGGCCCCTTTAAAAGTGCCTGGGAGTAGATTTTGGTCTGACAGACTTAAAACCTGAGTGCTAAGCTACAAAATAATAGGACCTGTTTTAAAAACCTCATTCACATGTAAAATGATTGTTCTGGCAAGTTCAACATCTTCATGCAAGCAAAGGATCCCATACAGCACCACAATCTTAACATCATCCTATTTCAGGGAAGTGTTGTGGGTATTTTGATTTTGAATTTCTGGGTTTTGTTTGGTGGTTTGAGTATTTTTTTTTTTTCTTTACCAGTGTGAAGCTGACCTGATGGAAATACCATCAGTATCTTTATGACAAGTGACTTTAGGTGGAACTGGGGGCACCACAAAAGGGTGTGGGCCTTAGGTTTATCATCCCACAGAAAAAACATGCAAACCCCAACATGTTATCCAGCTGTACCTCTGTATCACCTGTTGCTCATTAAAATCACCTTCTGGTAGTTTGATAACTCATTGAACATCAAGCCCCTCTTTTGTGAGTGTTGTACCATTTAGAAATGTAAGACTGTCGCCAGCCTATGGTCTTAATCTGTCCATCAGGAAGAGCATGAAGGGTGTTCTTTGGTCCTGATTTCTTAATATTGAAATATTTTTGAGGTGCAACATAGGGTTTCTATTTTTTTTTTCCCACTCAGGAGAAAAAGGTGAAGCCAAGAGATTTTTGGCACCTGATTTATTATTACAGTGTGACAGGGGAAAAAAGTGTTATTGTTGCTTTTATTTTGTGATCATGGAGAAGTTTCATTCAGGAACGGAAAAGAGATTCTATTCTACTCTTGACCTGATATAGTTTTAAAAATGGTGCTGCAAGGGTACCAAACTGATCTCTTTAGCTGCATAAATAACTCTGGCAATGAAAAAAGGAGAGGAGAGGAGAGGAGAGGAGAGAG